>CM057824.1:6030000-6207500 GCA_030068075.1 Paguma larvata | reverse complement strand
ATATTAATCTCATTTTTAATTTCTTTAAATAAAAGCTGGTTGTAGACCGTAGCAAGGAAGTTTGTCCAGGTAACTATTCAAGAATCAGTTTTTAATTCAAAGTTATTCCTTTTTTAAAGAGTTAGAGTTAATATTTCAAGCATTATTTCCTTTTCTTTTTATAATTGTGAGGTCAAGAATAGAAATTTTATTTATTTTTTATTTATTTTAAATATTTTTAACGTTATATTTATTTTTGAGAGACAGAGAGACAGAGCATGAGCAGGGGAAGGGCAGAGAGAGAGGGAGACACAGAATCTGAAGCAGGCTCCAGGCTCTGAGCCATCAGCACAGAGCCCAACGCAGAGTTCGAACTTACAGACCGTGAGATCAGGACCTGAGCCGAAGTTGGCCGCCCAACCGACTGAGCCACCCAGGTGCCCCAAGAATAGAAATTTTAAATGAAAAGTTTGGACCAAATAAAATAATCAGGGAGAGTGCATTTACTTTTTTCTTTTTTGTTTTAGGAGAGAGAGTGCAACCCAGGGAGGGGCGCAGAGAGAGAGTTGTAAGCAGGCTCCATGCTCGGTGAGGAGCCCAAGGTGGGCCTTGAAGCTATGATGCTGGGATGGTGACCTGAGCCAAAATCAAGAGTTGACGCTCGACCGACTGAGCCACCCAGGTGCCACAGCATTTACTTCTAAAATTTAATTATATCACCCAAAAATATGTCTGTGGTACAAGGTGAAATGTTGACCCAATGAAATAATTCTTAACTCACAAATGAGTTTGATGCATCACTTATGCATAAAATGAAAAACTAACGAAAGGACTGAGACAGTTCTAATTATGGGCTGGGGGAAGCAGAGCATGGAGGGGACAATCTTAAACTTTGCTCTGCTCTTAGGAGAACTACCGTGGACTTCCAGGAGCAGAGAATATAATCAGAAAGAGGAATGGTTTACTTATGGTCGCTGACATGTGGCACAATTTTACAAAAATTGGCTCTCTCAGATGAGTTGTAAAAATAGGGTACGTAAATAAACATGACTAACTAACTAACTAACTAAATAAATAAATAAATGTAGTGTGGGATGATAGATTGGATCCCAAACCAGGAAAAGAACAATTGTGGGGCAACTTGCCAAATTCAAGTAAGAGCTATAGATTAGTTAATGATAACGTATGGGTGTCATTTTCCCTGGTTTAGATAATTGCACCATGGTTATATAAGATGCCAACATTAGGGGAAGGTGGGTTTCAGATCAAAGGGAATTCTCTGTATAACTTTTGCAAATTTGTTGTAACTAAAATTCTTTCAAGCAAGATTTTTAAAAATGGGTTAGTTGAGAAAAGACTATAATATTAAGAACATACAATTGGGGGGTGCCTGGGTGGCTCAGTCGGTTGGGTGGCTGACTTCAGCTCAGGTCATGATCTCACGGTCTGTGAGTTCGAGCCCCATGTCGGGCTCTGTGCTGATGTCTCAGAGCCTGGAGCCTGCTTCGGATTCTGTGTCTCCCTCTCTCTCTGCCCCTCCCCTGCTCATGCTCTGTCTCTATGTCTCTCAAAAATAAATAAACGTTAAAAAAAAAAAAAAAGAACATACAACTGGGAACCAATCTAAAAAAATACACGCCAGGGACCCATTAGGTTGGCTCAGAAAACATAACAAGGAATGACTTGTCCTGCCAGACACTGGAATTTATTATAAAGTTATGTTCACCAAGGCACAGTGCTAACAGTTCAGGCATAGCTACCTAGAAGGGCCTGAAATAGATCCATGCAAACAAAAGTTTGGAAGGATGAGAGAGAGTAGCAGGACAGATCAGAAATGGAAGAAATGGGGGCCCCTGGGTGGCTCAGTCGGTTGGGCGTCTGACTTCGGCTCAGGTCATGATCTCGCGGTCCGTGAGTTTGAGCCCCACGTCGGGCTCTGTGCTGACAGCTCAGAGCCTGGAGCCTGCTGCACATTCTGTGTCTCCCTCTCTCTCTGCCCTTCCCCCACTCATGCTCTGTCTCTCTCTGTCTCAAAAATAAACATTAAAAAAATTAAAAAAAAAAAAAAGAAATGGAAGAAATTAACACTGGATTCTTGCCTCACACCAAAAACAAAAATTCCAGCCCTACTAAGAACTTAAATTTCAAGAACAAAACTTTTAGTAGAAAATAGAAGGAAGATTTGTTTAACTTTCGTGTGAGGATTTCTTCACCAAGACACACGAGCTATGCAATGCTAAATGATAAATCTGACTTACTTAACAATGAAAATCTTAAAAACAAAACAAAACAAAACAAGCCACGACTGAGAGAATATATTTGCAAACACATATCGCCGGGGAAAAGGTTAGAATCAAGAATCTATAAAGTACCTTACAAATCATTAATGAAAAGTCAAGAGAAAAATGGGCAAAAGACCTGAATAGGCATTTCGAGAACAGAAAACTCCTGGGGTCCATGTTTATGGAAATGTTCAACCTCTTTAATCACAGAAGAAACCCAAATCAGGGCCGTGAGGAGGTATTTACGCTAGTTTGCCTAAGAAGATTTAGGAAATCTGACAATCCCAAGTGTTGGATGGGTCGCCATTTCTGGAAGGATTATCAATCGTTCTACCTTGGAAAACAATCTGGCGTTGCCTTATACAGTTGAGTATCTGCATTCTTAAAGACCTAGCAGTTCTGCCTCCAGGTGCTTGCTCTGGGGAAACACTTTTTCCATACGATCCAGGAAATAAACACCGAAATGTTCATGACGACACACACCAAGTATGAAACAATAAAGGAGCCTAAGTGCCCGTCGACAGAAGAACGGGCAAATCGTAGCATATTTATATAACGGAATATGAGGCAGCAGTGAAAATGAATAAACTTCAGCTACATCCATGAAGACTTGACCATTGCTGGCTTCAAAGACGGAAGGGAATTGGGAGCCGAGCCATGTGGACAGCATGGAAAAGGCCAGAAAATCATTCTCCCCTAGAGCCTCTGGAAAGGAATGGGGCCCTACCGACCGTTTGATTTTAGCCCAGTACGACCCATTTTTGATCTTCTGACCTCCAGAACTGTAAGGTAACAGGTTTGTGTTAAGCCACTAAGTCTGTGCCAACTCGTTATAGCAGCTATCTGAAACTAATACGGTGCGTATGTGGGTAAGGCTGGAGGGGGTGGACGGGGAGAGAGGCTTGCCAGATAGGGAGTTCCGCCCTCCTCACAGAGCTTGGGCTTTCGGGCATGGAGCCAGGTGTCCCAGCCTTCCCTTACGGGGTCCCCTTCAGTGTGCAGGGCTCTGGAGCACTTGCTCCCTCAACTGATCCCAAGGGTCCCTTGCCAGGTGACAGGCCCCGCCCCGGGCAATTGGTTCTCAAGATACAAAAGAGGAAACCGAGGCCCAGAAAAAGGAGGGAAAGCCAGGAGCAGCACTTCCTCTGAGGGCAGGAAACGGCCAATGCCAGCCTGGGAACTCACACTTCCGGGGAGGGCAGCCTGCTCCCTCCACAGCCTCCTCACAGCCGCACAGCCCCCTCAGGGCTCCTATCCACGTCTGTGCTGAGAACACAGCCCCACAGTTGCCGGGTGTCACCATAATTGGCACCTTCCACGCACACCCCCGCCCCCGGTCCCTCTTCCCCGGAGACAGGGCCACAAAGCCAAAGCCAGGGCCCACCTGACTACGATCAGGCCCGGCCACGGCCTCGGAAGCAGAACCCTTGGGTTCCCATGGCCGCCGGGGAGTAGTGTCACAATGGGGCAGGTCAGTCCTCGGGGCGGGGAGGAATGGCGAGGCGCGGCGTTCCGCTCCGGGGGCACAGCTGGCCGCAGACCCGAGAGACAGAACGGGGCCAGGCGGGTTGGGAAAACCTCCACGCGCGCCAGCCCCGGGCCTCCGTGCCGCCTGTTCTTGGCCCCGGCACACCTGCCGTCTCCAGAAACGCGACTGAGGGGAGTTCTCCCTCCCTTCCAGACACAAGTCGCCCATCCCCCGTCCCCATGCCTAAGGTGGGGGATGGGAAGGAGAGTCGGAGGAGCTGCTCTCAGACCCGTGAACAGAGCTGAGGACTGGCCCACGCAGGACGGACCCGCCACTGCGGCAGAAGGGGAGGGGGCCTCTGTGATGAGGTTAGTGACATTAAAGAAGGAGGGGAGAGAGGGGCCCCTGGGTGGCTTAGTCGGTTAAGCATCTGACTTTGATCTTACAGCTGGGCTGGGCTTGTGAGTTCCAGCCCCGACATCCCACTGGCTATCGGTCCCTTCCCTTCTCCTCCCCTCTCCTCCTCTCTGTCCCCCTGCTCTCATGTGCTTGTGCTCTCTCTCTCTCAAAAATAAATATTAAAAGAAAAAAAAGCAGGAGAGAGAGAGAGAGAGAGCGTGTGTTCCCTCCGCCCCACACGCTTGCCCAGAGGAAAGGCCACGGGAGGGCACAGCCGGAAGGTGGCGGCCGTCGGCAGGTCAGGAGGAGCCCTCACCAGAGCCGGACTCTGCTCGTACCCTCAGGAAGTGGGAGAAAACAAATCCGTGTTAAAACACCAGTCTGCGGCACCCAAGGCAGCCGGGAAGGAACCATGGAGCAAACAGGCGGGAAGGACGGGGCTGCGGTCGGAGAGTGGGGTGTCTGAATTAGAGGCGCCTTCATTTACTGACATCTATGCTAGGAATTGTTGAGATTTCAGAGGGGGAGGCATATTTTCGCAGGATGCCAGCAGGAGCCTGGGTGGAAGGGACAGTGGCAAACCAGCTGGTCTCAGGTGAACAAGGCGGTGTGAGCTGGAAGTCAGGAAAAAGTTTCTGCAGGAGCAGAGCCACAGCAATGAGGAGGGGGAGGAGGAGTGAGGAGGAGGAGGAGTGAAGAGGAGGAGGAGTGAGGAGGAGGAGGAGTGAGGAAGAGGGAGAGGGGGAGGAGGAGGAGTGAGGAGGAGGAAGGAGGAGTGAGGAGGAGTGAGGAGGAGTGAGGAGGAGTGAGGAGGAGGAGTGAGGAGGAGTGAGGAGTGAGGAGGAGGAGGAGGACGGGGAGGAGGAGGAAGAGGAGGAGGAGGAGGAGGAGGGGGAGGAGGAGGAAGAGTGAGGAGCTGGGGGCTCTTATCCTGGCCCCCCAGCTGTGAGAACCCAGGTGCCCAGAAGGAGAGGTAGGATGCAGGTGTCCTTCTAAGAAGGGCTGGGGACACGGGGGCAGTAGTTTCAGAGCCCCGGGGTTGAGAGCACGGGGAGGGAGCCAGGTCAGGGGAACAGTGTGGGGGTGGAGGAGTTGGCTGGAGAAGAGCCGGGTGCCCTAGGCGTTGGATGTCGATGCGGGGACACAAGATACAAAGCACGGTGGCCACGGTCTCAGAAGTCTCTCTGAGGAGGGCGGGCACAGAGAAGCCCAGCCCCATGGGGCGCCGATCAGGGGTGCGCCTCTCACTCCCTCCAGTTCCGCGGCCGTCACCCCACTGAATCATCATCAGGTCAATGGGGTGGTAAATGTTGGCAGTGGATTTCGTTGTCAGAACGAGGCCCTGCTTTGTTTCTCTGTCCTGCCATTTGCCCTCTTCCAACCTGTTCTTCGGACAGAGGGCGAGTTTTAGAACGCAGATCTTACCGGGCCAACCCCTCGCTTAAAGAAAAAAAGACAACCAGTAGCTTTCATTGTTCTCCGAACAAAGTTCAAAATTAAATGGGTGGCCCGATCCCTGCTGTCAGCGCGGAGCCCACTTCGGGTCCTCTGTCTCCCTCTCTCTGCCCCTCCCCGACTCATTCTCTTTCTCTCAAAAATATATAAAACATTAAAAAAAAAATGTGGTCCGAGTGCGCTTCTCAAGCTTCCAGAACTCCTTCCAGCGGCAGCACTGGCCAACTGGTGATCTTCGCCCAAAGTGCCTCCGTACCCCCTGCCCACCTGTGCCTCCCCTGGCCTGGCTTCCTTCTCTCCTCAGATGCCCATCCTCAGGGGGCCTTCCACGCCCTGCACCTGCACGCTGGCTGGGTCAGCTGCCTTGTTTAACCCCGCAGAGTCCCCCCGGATGCATCTACAGCACCCCCCCTCGGATGCATCTACACAACCCCCCCCCAGGCGCTGGGGAGCAGTTTAATAGCTACGGAGGAATTGTGCACCTGTGGGTCGGGCCTGCTCCCGAAGGCAGAGCAGTAGGTGAGCGAGTCGGCGAGCGAGGCAAGCCCGGGGTGCGTGAGTCAGGCCCACGCTGCAGGAACTCAGCCCTGAGACCTAGGGGTGGTGGGGGGAGGGGAGGCAGAGGTGCAGGGAAGGGGGTTGGCACTCTTTTCCTATCTCCTTGGACCTTGGGAGCCGACCGCCAGAGACACCCAAGATTAGAATCCTTGAGGATTCGTGTGAAGGGACCTATGAAACCATCCACCTGAAAATGGGAAGCATAAGTAACAGGCTCCTGTCGCCAAGGCCTGAGAGGGGCGCCCTGCACTTGCCTCCGCCCAGCCGACCGTCATGGCTGCCCTGCCAACGTGTCTCTCCATCCGGGCTCTTCTCTGATCAACACGGTCTCTGGAGAACCACCGAGGTCCAGCCTGTGCTCGAAACTTCCCGGTACTGTCAAGCTTCTCAGGGTCGAGTCAGGATCGGGCCTGCATGTCCTCTCTCAGGTCCAAGGGGCTCAGAGCTCCTGCCCACAACTGCTAAAACAGAACAAGCCAGAGGACACTTTTTATTACACAGGAAGAAAACTCTTTCCCCCAACAGCCTACAAGACCTAAAAAAAAAAAAAAAAAAAAAAAGGCCTCACAGACCTGCCCAGAGGCAGTAAGTGAATCTCCGCAGCATTTCCGCTTGTGTCCTGATCTGTTTAAGTCTCTTTCCAGGAATGGAGAACTTTCTGCCTCAAAGGGATGCAAGGGTCCACATTTTGGAGGAGGCTGCTGTGAGAAGGAAGTGAGAGGACTCCTTTTCAGAAATACCGAAATCTGTGCTGCCTACTTAACAACAGGTTTACAACCTGTGGGAAGTAGGTACGGACCACCCCCTCCCCCTCCCCAAAAAGGAGTCCCAAATTCTTAGCCGCTTCGCTTCCCGGTTCTTCTGCCCGGCTCCATTCCCAGGGCTTATTTCTTGCGAGCTTTGCAATGAGCATGCGTCAAAGAACTGAGGTCTCTGGTCACCTCCAGGGAGGTACCTTTATTTCAATCAGACTACTTTTTGGCCTTACGTGGCCATAGACGACTTCCGGGTAAGGCTCAGCCAATGAGGAATCAGGGGAGGGACTTCACGCTAGGAAATAAATTGTCTGCTGTACCCCCTCCCACCCCCACCCCAGTGTGCCTGTCCGTCAGACACCTGCTCTCCCAAGAAGGTTGATTAAAGCGTCGCTTCTCTGTGCTCCGGGGCTCCGCGTCCCTCCTTTGGTGGCGGCAGTGGGCTTATTTCCCACAGTTGCCTCTGGCTTTGAACTGGCCGCTGCCCCGATCCCATGCAGGCTGTCTTCATGGCCAGGCAGGTTTGGCCTGGGTACCACACTGTGCCATGAGAGACTTTCAGGGGTACCCAACGGATGACTTTAGCTTGGGATTCCATGGCTGGGTACCCCGTGGGAAGCTGAGAACTTTTCCCCATCATTCCAAAGCTGAGTCTGCGAGCAATAAATGAGGTAATTTGGAGGTTGGGGCCAAGAGCAAACGGCCAAGAAAGAATCCCTGAGACGTTTGGGTGCAGGAAAAAGGTGATTTTATTAAAAGCCTGGGGACAGAACTCGTGGGCAGAAAAAGCAGCAGTCTAAGTGTGAGGAGTGACTGGTCGCACAGTGCTTTTTATCCTGTGGAGGGAGGAGGCGCCGGCAGGGCCCCAGGAAATGGGGTCTGTAGGTTTCTGGAGGTCCGACTCTTCTCAGGATTGTGCTTTCCTTGTAAATCACGAAGACAGTTACAAACTGATGGAGTTTGATGCCCTTCCTGGCTGACCATGGACTTTTTCCTTCCTTCGCTGCTGGGCAGTCATGAGCGGCTGAGAAATGTCACATGTCCCGCTCCCACCTGGGGGGAGGGAGGGGGGAAGGTCGGCTTGCCTCCTGTTATTTCATCAATAAAGATTCACGTATTCAAAAGAGGTGCCAGACGGACACTTTCATGCCGGATTCACATTGATGGGGCAACTGACTCGGCCCGGAGCACGCCCTCCAGCCGCCGTCAGGGAAGGTGAGTGGGAGAAAGGGAGGGAGGCCCCGAAGGAACCCTCCGTCAGGCCTAGGGTCCGTAGGGAGAGACCGAACCCCACTGTCCGGTGGGCAGTTAGCTGGGGCCAAAGTAGGGGAAGAGGGTGAGGTCTTTTGCACCATTTGCTGGTGCAGGGGTGCGTGGTGCTCTTGCGGGCCGGGTGGCTGCTGGGGCAGGCGCCCTGGTGGGGGCCACCTGAAGGAACCCAGCCAGGAGGGCTGTCTCATAAGTCGAGGAATGCTGGCGGTAGGAGACACTGTGGGGGGAGCAGAGCTGGGGGCAGGAGCTGAAGGGGGGCCCCACAGGTCCGCTGTGAGCACACTCCTTGGCTGAAGGAACGAGGCGGGGGGGGGGCGGGAGCATCCCTGAGAAGTCCCCCGACGTGTCCCCGTGGAGGAGCTAACTATTAGAAGCCTGTGGGAGTCCTCTCCCTGAGGATGAGCCGGACACTCGGGGAAAGACCCGCAGCCAACAGCAGCAAGGTAGACGGCCCTTACCCCTCTCGGGGCAGGAGCCAGAAGAAGCAGAGGTGAAAGGGAGGAGGGAGGTGAGGAGAGGAACGACCGGCCTCGGCCCTTACCCCACTGCCGGTGCCTGGGCCACAAGGCCAGGTGTGAGCTGAACTGAGCGCGGGGCAGGGGGTGGAGGATCTTTGAAGAGAACGCGAGACTGAAGCTTTGATTTCGAGCAGACAGAGTCCTCTCTCCGCAGGATCAAATGTCCTGGGGCCGGGCCCAGCCGCTGGAAGGAACTACGACCTTCCCATCCACAGCCTTTCCTCCCGCCGGCCTGGACACAGGCCACAGCTTCGAACTTGCTCTCCTCCTCCTGCCGAATTCCTGGAAAGGCCCTACCTATCTGCTCTGCTCTGGGCTTAAATGTTTTGAGGGCAGGGGGACCCCAGACTGAGGGGACCCAAGGAGCCTACTCCCGCAAGCCTATTAGAGAACCAGTGAAGCCCAAGAAACACTCAAGGCCCGACCCCAGAACAGGGGGTGGGGGTGGGCTGGGGTGAGAAAGGTGGTGAGGGGTGACAAGAAGAGGGAGGCCCTCCCGTACGCTGCGAGACTGGGCGGCCAGCGGCCAGCACAGGGGCCAGCTCAGCGGTGTGCTGCCTCCATCTGCGAGGGGGGCCTTGCTGGCAGCCCCCAGCCATTTCTGGGAGGCGGGGAGGGTCCAGGCCACTCCCTGCTGCTGCTCTGGCTCCAGAGACACAATCAGAAGTACGTGCTGCTCACAAAAGTCACCCCCGGGCTGCAAGTTCTTCCTGGAGCCTCTGTTTCCTTTCCCGAAGGTGCCGACTCCGGAGGCCTGGCGGGAGCACGGGGCCATCACTGACTGGCCGGGAACCAGCCCCACGGCGTTGTCCTCCACCACCCCTTCCCAGAGGAGCGGGATCCGGCCCCAAGCCGGTCACTCGTCTGTGGCTCCTGGGGGCCCCCGTAGGGGCCTCGAAGCAACAAAGGTCACATAGCGAGCCGGAGGCCTAGGCTTTGGGGCAAGCGAGCGGCTCACCGTGGGCAGGGCTCCTGCTCCAGGTCCTCGAGCGTGTCCTTCAGGGGCCGGCCACGGGTCTCTGGCAGCAGGGCGCAGAGTAAGCCCGCCCCGACGGGGAGGCTGCCGTAGATGAGCATAGGGAGGGCGGCCCCGTACTCGGCCAGCAGCATCACGAGAGGGGTGAGGATCCCCCCGATCCTCGAGAAGATGCCCACCAGCCCCATGCCCGTCTGCCTGCGGGAAGGCCGGTACCCGCTGAGCACAGCCGGCCGAGACTCCGGGGCCGCAGCTTCCACCCAGGGCCGCGCCTCGGGAGGGCCCAGCCCCTCACCCTGGCCCCGCAGGCCCGCCTTCTGCTCTCCTGCGTGGTAACTGCTTGCAGGCCAGCCGCGGGCCGCGCTTCTGTCCCCTCCGGGCCTGTCTGTTTGCCGCCCTCCTGCTCGCCTACCGAGTCTCGGGTCAAAGGCTGGACCTCCTGTCTCCCCTGCCCTCCCCCAATCTGAGCCATTCCTTCTTAGACTTGCTCCATATCCCAGGCTCGACAAGGCCGGGGCCTGCTCTGCCTCCGTCTATGTCCTCCACTGCCTGGGATGACGTGGGGACTCATGCTAGAGTTCTAGCCACCCGCCCCCCCCTCCCCAGCCAGCCTCAGAAGCTGGCTGCGGGACAGGGGTGAGGGCGGAGGGGCGGGAGCTACCCGGCAGCCCTTACCGGATGACGGTGGGGAAGAGCTCGGCCGAGTACACGTAGGAGATGGTAAAGCCGGCGGCCGTGGCAAACTTGCCCACCACGGCCAGCACGGTGACCACCACGGGCAGATCTGGGGGAGGGCACCCGTCAGCCGCGCGCGGCCCCTGGCCCTGGGCCCCACCCCTGCCACGTGCTCCCAAACTCCTCACTGCCCTCCCCCCACCGCTCCTGGAGCCCAGGGGCGTCGTCGCTCCTGGAGGCGGGGGCAGGGAGGGCCGGCCCTGGTACCTGCGGGCACAAAGATGATGCTGACGCACGCGAGGCCGCCCAGCACCAGCGTCAGCATCTGGCTCCACCTGCGGCCCAGCCACTGCATCATGAGGACGCTGGAGCAGCGGGCGGGAACCTCCACCGCCCCGAAGACCAGCTGCGTCAGGTAGATGTCCAGGCCAAAGTCACCGACTTGGAAGCTCAGGCCGAAGTACCCCAGACTGTCCACAAACCTGCAAAGTGTCCAGGAATCCCTGTCGCCGCTGGGTGACGAGACACCGTCGCTCTCCGTGGGAGCCTGCCTCGGAGCAGGAGGCGGCGGCACAGCCGGGGAGAAGGCCAGCGATGCCACACGGCCTGACCCGACAGCCAGCCGCCATGTCCCAGCCACTGACACGGCCCTTTGGCCCGGGGCCCCAGGGAGGAGCAGCGGCCCTGGCGCACTCACCAGACGCAGAAGAGGATCAGGGACACCTTCCGGAGCTGGGGGTGTCTGAACAGATCCAGGGCATTCCCTGAGGGGCCTGTCTTCTCGGGGACCAGCTGGGAGGAAGAGGCACCGTGAGGGGCCGGGCAGAAAGGGCTGTGCGGCCCGGGTTCAGGGGCGGGGCCGGGCTTGGCCTGTGCCGAGTACCTGGCTCAGGAGCTCTGGGGAGAGTTTTCGCCTGTTGACCGAGGCCGCCTTCTGGATCACTTGTTTGGCCTCCTCCACCCTCCCTCTTGTCAGAAGCCACCGTGCTGACTCGGGCAGGGCCCTGCACAGGAACGGCTGTGACCTCGGAGCCCCCCCCTCCCCCGCTCCCGCAGGGGCCTTCCCAGCTGTTCCAGTGCACACGGGACCTCACAGCCAGTGCGCGTGGAGTGTTCCCCGAGGGGGACGGGAGTGTCGCGCTCCCGCGCTCCAACCACACCTGGGCACCGCCGGCCGGGGCGGCCGGCTCCTGGGGAGTGCCTCCTCACCAGATGTAGAAGAAGAGCAGCAGGACGGGCGCCGTGCCGGCCATCTGGAAGTACCTCCAGTTCCGGACGCCATAGGCGAGCCCCGCCAGCGCCATCTGCCCCACAGAGAAGGCGCACTGGGCCAGGACCACGGCCTGAGTCCTCTTGGAGGGCCCCACCCACTCTGTAACTGCGCCAACGGGGGAGACTGAGACCCGGCCAGGCCCCGCCAGCTCCCTCCCTCCCCGTCATCCCCCAGGCGCTCCTCTGCCAGGGCGGGCCTCAGTCCTACTTGGGGCGCGGGTGCCTGACGAGGCTCCCCCCGGGGAAGTCTGGGAAGGTGGCCGGCCCAGACCCCAAGGCCTCACCCCGTGGCTGAAGGCTTGGGGACCCAGGGACTCACGCAGGGTGACGTTGCTGAAGGCGAAGCCGGAGAGCGCGGTGGCCACGGCAAAGCGCAGGGCCATGTAGAGCTGGAAGCTGGGCACGAAGGCCGTGGTGAGGCCGATGAGGGCGAAGAGTAGCAGCTGCACCAGGATGGCGGCCTTGCGGCCAATCCTGGGGCAGCGGAGGGGCGGGTCCGTAAGGGAATGCCTCCGAGGGGAAGGAAGGAGGGGAGCCGCAGCCCTGCCCCGGGCTCCCTGCCTGACCCGGGACACAGGGCTGGGCCCCGCCAGCTCTGTTTGAGGGAGAGGGGCGCAGGGCCTGATCCCGGACGCCAGTGAAGGGCCTGGGGGGACACTGTCCCGGGAACACAGGCGCATGCGAGGTCAGGGGTGCGCCGGTCAAGTTCTTACCAGTCACAGAGGGGCCCGAAGACAAGAGCCCCGGTGAGGAGCCCGGCCATGAACACTGACTGCGAAGTCTCCTTCAGGTGCTTCTGGTCGCAGACGAGGTTGAACTGAGGCGGACACAGGCAGAGTGTGAAGGAGGGGCAGTGAACGGCGAGGCCTTCGTCGTCCAGCCCGCCCACTGCCGGCCTCTTGGGACAGGGGCCTGTGGTTCCCAAACCGTGTGCGAAGGCACCGCAGGGCCCCAGAACAAACTCATGGGGCCCAGAACGGTATTCAAAACGTTAAAGGGACATGCAGCAATACTCGACGTCTGTCTGGTATTCCAAGAACTACCAACTAAGGACAGCTCTGTTTCAGCAGGAGATCACACTGCATTCCTTTCGGGGGCATCACATCTATGTGAAGTTGTGTTTTTGGCAATCGTTTTGGAAAAAAAAAAAAGCAAGCACCACGTGGAACGGAAAATGAGGGTGGCAGTGGTCAAGAGTTGAGAAGCTGTACAGCTCCCAGGGGGCGCAGACATCCTATTAGTAGGGGATTGTAGTTATTTAAAAATGAAAAATATGGGGCGCCTGGGTGGCTCAGTCGGTTGACCGACCGACTTCAGCTCAGGTCATGATCTCACAGTCTGTGGGTTTGAGCCCCGCATCGGGCTCTGTGCTGACAGCTCGGAGCCTGGAGCCTGCTTCGGATTCCGTGTCTCCCTCTCTCTCTCTGCCCCTCCCCTGCTTGCACTCTGTCTCTCAAAAATAAACAAACATAAAAAAAATTTTAAACAGAAATAAAGATGAAAACTATTTCCTTTCAGTTTGTATGTATTATTTTTTAAAACAGCTCCTAAGTCGTTTGAACATAATTACTTGTTAGGTTGTTGGGACCTAATTACTCAATGCGTAAGCCTTAGGGTTCTGCTTTGGCCTGGAGATGCCGGGGAGAATGGCTGACATACTAAGGATACGAAGTTTGGGAACCCCTCGACACGCCGCTAGTTACTGCTTCCTGACAAATGGGGCCTCTTCCCCACAGCCAGGGCACCCCCGGGACTTCCTTGGGCCTCATCACGTGTTCCCATCCGGCTGCAAAATCTCCGTGAATCTCTCATCATTCACTGGCGGTGAGAATCCCACGGGGCCCTCACGCCCGACTTGCGGAAGATCGGGACGGAGGAACATGCACACTCGTGCGCGTGCGTGTGGGCATTCACGGGCAGGCACACGCACAGGGGTGGGCGACCCACCTGGAGACTCCGAGAGACTGAGAAAGTGAGGGGAGAACATATGCACGACCACATAACTCTGTGCGTCTCTACCGCAGGTGCGCATACTGTAAGCACATGTGACTGACCCCGCCCCCCACTGGTCCGTGGGCCCTTCCGGGAGTTCTGTGCCTCCTGCACACAGCTCAGCTCCATACATGAGTGTTGGTGGGGGGAACATGACAGGAGAGCTGTCCTCGACGGCTCAAGGAGATGGCTTCGCAATCACTCATGCCTTTTGAGGGCTCACTCCGTGTTGGGTAGTCTGCTGCATGCTTTAAATGTATTATCTAATTCTGACCCCAGTCCTTGATTGATTATTCCATTCCCCAAGGGAGGGGAGGTTAAGTGGGTTATCTGGGGTCCCACTGCTGGACAGCGATGGGGTTCAGACGTCCCTTTTGCCCCAGACAGGGACTGAAACTGAGGGAAAGCTAAGAGAGTGTTTTCTGAACGAATCAATACGGGAACTAACACCTAGAGCTGGCCAACTAGCCCGTCATCATCAGACAAAATCACCTTTAGCAAGAAATGAATCAGTCCGGGAGGTACATTTGTGCTCACCCTTCTGTTCTCAAGAACAACTGTTAATTTTCAATCTATGTCCAATGGTGAACTAAATGCCCCTGGGGATGAAGTGGGGCAAGACAAGGGATCTGAACTCGTTCCACCCAGTTCTATTCTGTTTGGTTTTTGTTTAGCAGCCACAGAGTGCCTTTGTAAGTAGACACTATTTAAAATAACTAATAGAGGGGGCGCCTGGGTGGCTCAGTCGGTGGAGCGTCCGACTTCAGCTCAGATCATGATCTCACGGTCTGTGAGTTCGAGCCCCGCGTCGGGCTCTGTGGTGCTGACAGCTCAGAGCCTGGAGCCTGCTTTGGAGTCTGTGTCTCCCTCTTTCTCTCTGCCCTTCCCCTGCTCACGCTCTGTCTCTATGTCTCTCAAAAATAAATAAAAACGTTAAAAATAAAATAAAATAAAAGAACTAATAGAGGCCTGCTGCTATCAGCCTCTGGAATCCGGACTGAGAGACTTTGTGTGACTTTGAGCCTCTTAACCGATCTGCTGGTGTCTTGGTTTCCCAAATACGAAATGGGGATAAAATATACTACACAGTGTCCCCCAATAGGATTAAAGGGATTAATGCATGTAACATGCTTAGCACAGTGGCTGTCACACAGGAAGTCCTCAGCAAATGTCGGCTCAGCAGAGGGCACGCTGGTCTCTCACCAAGGATGGGCTCCCAGGAAATGCTGGGGCTGAGTAGGTAGACTGAGGAGGAGAAATGCACTCTGCTCTTCAAGAGCACGTAACCTAAAGAGATGTGCTCTTTTCTTCTCAGGTTAGGACTATCCGTGTTTTGGGTTGAATACGAGGCTGCTGGTTATCAGAAGGCGAGTTGGGATGTCAGCCCAGAGAGAGTCCCCGGACTTGGCGTGGTGGAGCCCCTCCTCACAGATGAAGCGGAGGGAAAGATCGCACGCAACATAGTTCTGGAGGCAAACAAAGTTGGACTCAGCGTGCGGTACAGGACACAAAGTACCGAAGGTGTGCACTCTCTTGGGAATCAAAGTCCTCGAGAGGGTTGGGGCAGGAGAAGCATGGTAGGGAATAGGGAAGGGCAAGGGGTCCGAGGCCCGACGCCGGCGGCCTCAGCCCCAGGAACGGCAGTCCAGGCTGATGATTAAAGACCAAGAGGGCGGCCCCAAATCCTTAGGGAACAGGAAGGAGGTGGCTCCCTCC
The DNA here is from genome assembly GCA_030068075.1 of Paguma larvata. Taxonomy (NCBI): domain Eukaryota; kingdom Metazoa; phylum Chordata; class Mammalia; order Carnivora; family Viverridae; genus Paguma; species Paguma larvata. The sequence continues at coordinate 6,192,183 of CM057824.1, read as the reverse complement.
TCTGACTGTTCCCCGTGCCGTCAATGCTCAGCGAGCCTTGTCTGAATAAAACTGCACGAAGGGTCCAGCGCAGGGTGTGAGCAGGGCTAAAGTTGGCTCGGAGAAGTCTGGAAGTTCGCCTGGGTTTTAGGGATGGCGTTTGGCTAGGTAGGCACCCACAGCATATGAGGACCAGTGGATGCTGATCCTACCATGAGGGTGATGTTGGGGACCTGTTGGGGACCCGGAGAGGCCAATGAGGACCAGACCGGGCTCTGCTGGGAGAGCTCCTAGGCCGCATGCGCCTGTGTGGGGCAGAATGAGGCTTCGTGGACAGCACAGCTCTGGCGAGGGTCAGGAGGGAGACAGACACAAAAAAATGGAAATAGAGCTACCCTATGACCCAGTCATAGCACTGCTGGGAATCTACCCAAGAGACACAGGAGTGCTGATGCATAGGGGCACGTGTACCCCAATGTTCATAGCAGCACTTTCGACAATAGCCAAATCATAGAAAGAGACTAAGTGTCCATCAACTGATGAATGGATAAAGAAGCTGTGGTTTCTATATACAATGGAATACTATGCAGCAATGAGAAAGAGTGAAATCTGGCCATGTGTGGCAACGTGGATGGAACTGGAGGGTATTATGCTGAGTGAAACAAGTCAGGCAGAGAAAGACAGATGCCATATGTTCCCACGCATAGGTGGGCTTTGTGAGACCTAACAGAAAACCAGGGGGGGAGGAAAAAAAAAAAAAGCCACAGAGAGGGAGGAAAACATGACATGAGAGACTCTTAAATACTAAGAACACACTGAGGGTTGAGGGGGATATGGGAGTGGGGGAGAGAGGGTGACGGGCACTGAGGGGGCACTTGTTGGGATGAGCACTGGGTGTTGTATGGAAACCAATTTGACAATAAACTGATTAAAAGAACAAAGAAACAAAGAAACAAAAAAACCAAAAAAAAAAAAAAAAAAGGAGGGAGACAGGAGGGACAGATCCTTAGGCTGCAAGGGTTCTGGGGGCAGGTTTATGGTCAAATATTAAAAAGTGAATGCCTGGGGGCGCCTGGCTGGCTCAGTTAGTAGAGTGTGGACTCTTGAACTTGGGGGTTGTGAGTTGAAGCTCCACGCGGGGTATAGAGATTACTTAAAAATAAAAAATCTAAAAAAAAGAAGTGAGTGCCTTTGGTCAAAACCTCGCCCTCTGAAAGCCTCTAAAAAGTAAATGCTTTTTTACTCACAGAGAAAAAAAATAAATGAAGGTTTAATCTCTGGACTCTAGGTTCCCCTCTCCAGAAGGGCTCAGGATTTGCCACCCTCAAGGTGAGCTGGCCAGACCTCCCTGCAATGCCGGCCCCTTAGGACTCTGCACTGGCTGTGCTCTTTCCCCCTCCTTCAGGGACCCGAGTGGGAGCCCCACCTCCACGAGCAGCTTGTTACGTTGCCCGGGACAAGTCATCTCCCCACTCCGCGCCTCAGCCCCAGCTTCTGGGAAGCAGCAGAGGGGGCCTAGATGCTTCCAGAAGTTGCTCAGGTGGCTGGAGTGGGAGTCTGTTTCTCTGCCCGGAGCCTCCCGAAGAAAATAAGCTGAACAGAGCAAGTGCTGCTAACCGGCAGGACAGATCCTGGAGTCAGGGGTGTCTCCGGTACCCTGGAGGCAGGCAGGGAGAGCTCTAGAGAGAGCGGATGAAGAGCGGGGAGCCCACGTCAGACAAGCGGGGGGTCAGACAAGTGGGCGGGGATACGGGAAGATAGGCAAGCGGGCAGGCGCGCCGGGGCAGACTGAAAGACAAAGGCAAGCGGACAGACAGGTGGGAGCACCGGAGAGAGGGAAAGACATAAAGACAGGAAAGCAGGAGGGGACAGGAAGGAAGGCGGGCAACTGGGCAGACGGGCAGACAGACAGACAAAAGGGTAGGCAAAAATGGACAGATGGAAAGAGAACATGGATTGAAAGGTAGACCAGCCAACAGTCGGAGGACAAAGAGAAAAGCAGAATGAATGGCAAAAAGAATAAAAGGGATCCCAACCGTCAGTCGTTCACACATGGGTGCTTCAGGGCGGATACAGAAGCTGCAACGCCAGCAGCTGAGGGCAGAGGTTCAGGCAAAGGGGCTGACCAACCCCAAACGGGCAGACAGGCAAAAGGGCAGCCCTACCTCGTTCTGTAGGGACAGGGGCCTGTGTTCAGGATACTCCCAGCCTGCCTCGCAAGGCTGCGTCTCATTGAAGTGGTGGCTGAGGATGTCCTCCAGGCTGGCATCGGCAGGGGGTGGCCGGAACATGAGGCAGGACTCGGCTTGCCTGCGGCATCCAGAGGCACGCTCAGGGTCAACTGCTCAGCCGCGCTCAGGTTCAAAGTGTGGTTCTTGACCCAGGCCACTGAGCAGTGGTGGGCCTCACGCTGGATCATGAAGACCTGGGCAAACATGTAGTAAGCAGACAGGAAGCTGGGGATACTTAGCAGTATCACCAGCTGTACCTGGAAGCGACCAAAATCACCTATTTCGGCCAGGACCTGGGCAAATTGAGCCATGTCTGCTGGTCAGCCCGGGGCCATCAGACAGCTCCGCAGCGTGGCTTTGGAGCACATACTCCTCTGAGCAGAGACGACAGCTGTGTTAATGTTTAATCCAGCCTTTGACCTGTCACACTTCAACTCCCTGGCTATAGCCGGGGCAGGATTAGAATATGATGAAAAAGTCGTCCACTCTGGTTTGCAGAATCCGAGGATGCTTTAGTGATGGTATGACAGGCACAGGCCCCACAAGGGGACTTTCTCAGGCCGGGCACAGGAACGCGCTTTAGCCGAATGTTCAACAGTCCACAAGCAGCCCCCTCCAAGGTCATCCCAAACAAATCGCACCAGCTCAGATCCCTCCCATTATGGGAGATCCCAAATTCTGAGAGTTGTTCCAACACGTGGAGGGACACAGAAGTCTCTTCTAGGGACCAGCTCACAATAGGCAATGGGGGCCATCGGGAGAGGAGCAAGGACCCAGCCTGCCTACTGACTTGGTCAGCAGCCCGATCTGGCCTCTTGATCAGCCGATCTTATCTTTCTCTTATTTTTTTTTATTAAAAAATTCTTTTAAATGTTTTTTATTTTATATTTGAGAGAGAGATAGAGACAGAGGCAGAGCATGAGCAGGGGAGGGGCAGAGAGACAGAGACAGAATCCGAAGCAGGCTCTAGGCTCTGAGCCGTCCACACAGAACCAGACATGAAGCTCGAACTCACAATCAGTGAGATCATGACCTGAGCCAAAGTTGGACACTTCACCAACTGAGCCACCCAGGCACCTCTTATGTTTGTTTCTCTTAGAGGTGTCTGGCCTGTGGTAGGACAGCACAAAGTCCAGGAGACCTACCAAGGGCATAAACTTACCAAAGACAATCAAAGAGCACACAGCAGTTACAAAAGAGCCAGGAGTGCATCTTGAGCTCTGTTGGGCTAGGGCAGAGGGAAGGCTCCACACAATGGAAACTGAACCAAGATGGCCGACATTCCCGCCAAAACCACAAAGGAGACAATGGAAACCGACCCAAGATGGCCGACATTCCCGCCAAAACCACAAAGGAGGGACGCGTCACTCTCGGAAATCCGATACCTAACAGGGACCTAAACCTCCACCCCAAACTCCGGCAGACCAATAGGACCTTGGCAAGCAGACAGAATCTCCAAAAAAAAAGAAAGAATTACGTAGCCAACTTCAGCGTCAAACCCCTTAAAAACCCCTAACCCCAATCTCGGGAGCGACTTCCCCGACTCCTCTCTTGCGAGTTGTGGAACCTCGCCCGAGGGTGCTTGCAATAAAGTGTACTCTCAGACCTCACTTTGCCTTGGCAGTCTTACTTTTATCCATCAGCGACTCGTAACCTTACAAGCTCTACTCTAATCCAGGAACCATTAACACATTCCTGAGATAAAAGCACAGGCGAGCTGCTCCAGGGTTGCTCTCTGTCACAATGGGTAATCTCAGTGAGCACAGAGGAACACAGGACAAAGTCTCCCTCTACCACAGCCTCAGCTGTGGAAGCCCTTGCTCGAGTCAAGGTTGGAATGGGGCTCATGGCGGCTGGCAGCTCAGGATTCTTACAGGACTGGAGACTAGCAGGATCTCTGACAGGAGGAGGCTCCCAAAGATTAAGAAGCCTCCACCCTTTCTACCCGGGAAGGGGTCTCCTGGAGGTAGACCCGGGGCTTGGAAAGCATCTAGTTCAGTCATGGGAGGTGGGGAACGATAGGACTAAAGACAGCACTTGGGAAAAATACACGTGTATGTACACACACACACACAATTCACGTAGTTGCCTGTGTATGCATAGTAAAGACTTTTTTTTTAAATTTTTTTATGTTTTTATTTTATTTTTGAGAGCAAGTGAGACAAAGCATGAGTGGAGGAGGGCAGAGAGAGAGGGAGACACAGAATCCGAAGCAGGCTCCAGGCTCTGAGCTGTCAGCGCAGAGCCCAATGTGGTGCTCGAACTCACAGACTGTGAGATCATGACCTGAGCTGAAGTTGGACGCTCAACCGACTGAGCCACCCAGGAGCCCCAGGAAAGACTTCTTATGTTTCGAATTTTGAACCATTTTAAGAGAGGCTGAGGAGCACAGGTGAAGGGGCTGCAAGGAGGCAAGGCTGCACAGGGCAGTTCTGGACACGGCACGCCTGGATCTGCCTGGCCACCTGGCTGGCCCGGCTGCTGGCTCCTTGTTAGTCAGGCTGAGCCAGCAGGCAGAGCGGGTCAAGGCAGGGCAGACTGTGAAGGGCAGAGGCAGAGGCCCAAGACCCTGCACAAGGAGAGGACCTCTCTCTCTCTCTCCCATCCCAAGTGGAATCTGGGCTCACCACTGTCCCCAGCTCTATCATTTCTTCCTCACCTGGCTTTCTTGTCTGTGCTTGTCCTCGGCAATGTTTCAAATTGTGTCCTGTTACAAGAACAGATCCTTACTGAATATTTATTTATTTATTTATTTATTTATTTATTTATCTATTTATATTAGAGAGAGAGAGAGAGAGAGAGAGAGAGAGAGAGAGAATCCCAAGCAGGCTCCATGCTCAGCACAGACCCAAGTGCAGAGCTAGATCCTATGATCCTGGGATCACGATGTGGGCCAAAATCAAGAGTTAGGCGCTCAGCGACTGAGCCACCCCAGGTACCCCAGAATCTTATTGAACTTATACAAATAAATAATTATATTGCCATGCAAAGGATACTCAAAAATTTCTGAATTCTGGAAGGATTAGGTAGGAAGAAAAAGCGTCTCATCTTTGTTTACAAAGGTGTTCTTTACCAAGTAAGTCTCAGGTAGCTTAAGAGAAAAGATTTCCTTAGATCTGGAAAAACAAAACAGTAAGGAACCAGCAGTGTTTCGAACAAAAAGTCATAAAAATTAAAATTATCCCCGTTCATTCAGACCCACGTAATTAGTACTGTTTTGCTTAAATCTAGTTTTTCCATTAGTTCTGGAAATTCTTACCCAGTTTGGTTTTATGATCTTAAAGTTATCAAAAACCTGTACTTTTCAAAGTCCTTTCCCTGAATTTCCTTGAAGACAAAGTACTTGTGTAGAAACACTTTGGCAGAAGCATCCTAGTGAAACAATAACTCTCTGTAAATGATAAAGACTTACGATGCCTGTAGTTGAAGATGCGAGGTCAGTATAATGGATTGACAAGGAAATTTGGTTATCTTGGTGACATACAACATTTTAAGAGAGTAAATGAAATTATGATTGATACCATTATCCCAGGACACATCAGATTTCCAGGAATTGCACACAATTTCTGGAACACTCATATACCTACACAAATCAACACAAAGAGGGTTTAGGATTACTTTTTATTTGACAATGCTTCCCATGTAATTTAACGTCGAATAAGCCCAATTAGTTTCACAACTCCCGTTTTACAGGGAGAGATCAAACAAATATTTCTTTCTCTTCTTTTCTTTTCTTTCTTTGAAGGAAGCTATACACGCACCAATGAGGGGCTCAAACTCATGACCCTGAGATCAAGAGTTGCACACTCCACGGACTGAGCCAGCCAGGCACCCCAGGAGCAAGTCCTTTGAGATAGTCCCAGCTCAAATATCTGAAATATCCCACAGTAACTTTAAGGTAAAAAGACTTCACTTAGCATTTGATTTTTGGGAAGTTTGTCAAAAATATCAAAAGGTTTTAAGACACTTGATCAAGTAAGATCATAGTTCAGGGTAAAAGAATATCTGGTTATCTATTTAACCATAGTGATCATTAAAAAATTCGCAGGCCAATGCAGAAAGCTAAATAATTGTAAAACAAACAAACAAAAAAAAAAACCCTTAGATTTTTTTGTTTTTTGGGGATGCGGCTGTTGTGCCCAAATTCTGAGTCCCAAGAAGACTGCCGGGGAGCCGGGACTGATGCAAACGCAAAGGGTCTTTATTCGAAGCTCGAGCTTGGACTCTTGCACCTCCCGACGCAGCGGGGCAGTGGCAAGAGCCCTGAGCCAGGTTTACACAGGCTTTTTATCAGGGTTCAAGTACACTTTTTGGGCGGGAATGGGGATTCTCTGAATTGATTGATTGGCATTTTCGCGGGCTAGTTTCTCATTGAGTATTTCATATTTGGTGGGTGCGGGCTAGCTATGGATTGGCTTAGTTTGGGGGTCCCGTGCAGATTCAAATGGTCAGCACGCGTGGGCTGAACTCTGATTAGTTTTGCTAGGGACTATTCTAGGAATCTGACCTCTTGTGGTTTCCCCGGAACTCAAGGTGGAGGCAGGGTCTGCTAATCTGGGTCCAGTCCCACCCAGGGTGGTGACGGGGTCTGCTAATCTGGGTCCGGCCTCTTGGCTACTCTGTTTCCTGGAACCCGGGGCAGAGTCCAGGGTGACTTGTTTTCCTGGAACTTGGGGCCCAGAACTACTCTAAGATGGAACTTAAACCAAAATGGAGTGGCCTTAGCCCTAACAGCACTATACTTTCACAATATGGCAATTCTCTAACACAGCAAACAGGGTTCACAGCAATCACAGCAAACGGGTCAGGAGTCTAGTGCATTCCTAAGTCTCTAAATCTAATACCTAACAAGATTTAACATACAGCAACTTAGTCTAATACATAGCAAACTAAACAGGCCTCACAGCACTCCAAGAAAAGTTTCCCAGTGTTCACAGCCAACAGCAATCAAGACAGAATTCTCAGCAATCATAACCCTTAACAAGGTTCACAGTACGCAGAAGTCTGGGGCACACTATCTCTTACCCAGTACCCCTCTATGTTTAGCAGAAGAGAGAACTGGCTTCAACCTAATGCAGGGCTGTCACTTGGGACAGGAAACTTAAAAACGCTCTCTTCACGGCCACTTAGATGCTGAATCTGTAATTTTAGTTTTACATCAGATGGAAAGTATTTACAGCTCTCTGATTTTAAAAACAATAGAGACATATTGTAGAAAATATGAGCAATATTATTAATATTTAAAATATGTGTACATACTCTGTATGTATCCTTTTATTTTATTTTACTTTAATTCAAGTTAGTTAGTGATTCATCACTTACATATGATGCCAAGTGCTCATCCCAACAAGCGCCTGTCCCTAATGCCCATCCCCCAATGGGCCCGTCCCCCTCACCCCCCAATCTGCCCTCCAGCAATCCTCAGTTTTTTGTTAAATTTTTTAAATGTTTGTTTTTGGAGAGACAGAGCAAGAGCAGGAGAAGGGGCAGAGAGAGAGAGGGAGACACAGAATCTGAAGCCAGCTCCAGACTCTGAGCTGTCAGCACAGAGCCCGACGTGGGGCTTGAACTCACAGACTCTGAGATCATGACCTAAGTCCAAGCCTGACACCTAACTGACTGAGCCACCCGGGCGCCCCTGGCAATCCTCAGTCTGTTCTCTGTACTTAAGAGACTCCCTCTTGGTTATGGTTTGCCTCCCTCTCTGTTTTTATCTTATTTTTCCTTCCCTTCCCCTGCGTTCATGGTTAAAACCCTTAAATCTTCTAATAGAGAAGCCTCGGTTTTCTTAAGTATTCAAAGATCTGATCTGGAACACGAGAAATTATATTGCTAAGACAAAATGTTTTCTAGGAAGATTATATTAAAGGTCAAGAAAAACTTTTATAATCTCTTATCAAGAGCGTAAGAAAACATAGGGTTTAAAAAAGTTTTTTTAATGTTTATTTAGTTTTGAGAGAGAGAGAGAGAGAGAGCATGAGTGGAGGAGAGAGAGAGGAAGAGACACAAAAGCTGAAGCAGGCTCCAGGCTCTGAGCTGTCAGCACAGAGCCTGATGGGGGGTTCGAAACCGAACTGTGAGATCATGACCTGAGCCGAAGTTGGTGCTTAACCGACTGAGCCACCCGGTTTTTTGTTTTGTTTTGTTTTTAGAGAGAGAGCAGGAGCAGCAGAGGGAGAGAGGATCCCAAGCAGCCCAGCAGGGTTCATGCCCAGTGAGCTGGATACAGGGCTCAACCTCACAACCCTGAGACCATGACCAGAGCTGAAATCAAGAGTTGGATGCCCGACCGAGACACCCGGGCACCCCAAAACTTTGTCCTTTTAACAGCCAGTTCTAATTCTATACCAGTATACTTTTGATATTAAAATTCATGAATCCCTTTTATGTGGAATTTGAGAAACTTAACAGATGAACATAGGAGAAGGGCAGAAAAAATTAGATAAAAACAGAGAGGGAGGAAACCCGTAAGAGACTCTTAAATACAGAGAACTAGCTGAGGGCTGTTAGGGGGGTGAGAGGGAGGGGAGATGGGTTAAATGGGTGATGGGCATTAAGGAGGGCGCTTTGTGGGATGAGCACGGGCTCTCATACGTAAGAGATGAATCACTGGGTTCTAAGCCTGAAGCCAAAACTACCTTGTATGTTACCTAACTTGAGAAAAAAAGAAAAATTCATAAATTCCTTTTCAAAAACTTAATTAGATCCATTCCCATTTTAGCCAGCTTGACCACACAGAAAATTCTTTTCCAACATTCCTTTTCCACACATCTTCTACAATCTTTTTATTCTTTTCAAAAAAATTTTCACATTCTGTCTTGTGTTGTTTCGCTTTCCCTTTCCTGGGGTGGGGATGGGGGAGCCTAAATTTAAGGACAAAATTATTTTCTTTTCCTTCAACAAAAATTCATTTCCATTCCTCATAGCTTCTCTTAGCAAAAACCTACGTCCTATTTTCTTTGCATGCAGAGATTGTAGTGGCTGCCTTGAGGCGGCCGGCTTGAGCAATGGACACCTGAGTAAGGGAGAAGGGCCCACAGTGCCCCCCAGCCCCCTGGCTGAATACAAAGGGGCTCCTTAGGTGACCCACCTCAAAATACCCATAAGCCCTAGCTGACCAATGGGCTACTTATAACCAGGCACAGGTACCAAAAAAAGGACAAATCCATAGGTCCCCATAACCTCTTCACCTACCCCCTTAACTACAGCCCCAACATTGTCTCCTGCCCATCAGTCTCTCCTTCGCTGTCCCGCCTGCCACTCCCTTGCGGAATAGTCAATATACTTGTATCTCCTTTATTCTGCCTCTGCCTCGGGTGAATTCTTTCACCACCTGGCTGGCTCGGCCTGATCAGGTCCCCCACCGAGATGTTTCCTTTATTATTTCTAGTGGCTTTAAACAGTTGTGAATGGTCTGTTACTGGCAGATTTATAAATGAGTTTATAATTTCTAGAAATATTTGCTTTCTCATAGCAAATTTTTCAGTAGGACACAAAACATGTCTACTAATAGATCCAAATCTTTAGTGCCTTTGTAAAAAGGAACCAAGAGTGGATAAACCTATTTTTAGTAACGTTTCAGTGTGTGTGTGTGTTTTTTTATTTGGAGATGATCTAGATATTCCACGAGTTTGACTTAACTCCTCATCATGCACCTTCGCGAAACTTTCAAGTTTTGAGAAAGCAAAATATTTTGGAAACTATTCGCTGAAAAGTTCTCCTAAACACTCTTATCTCTTTTATCTCTTATTAAGTCTATTTATACAGTTTGTTCTTAACAATTACATTTAGATTACCTACAAGAACCTCATTAGGCGGTAGATGAAGTCAGTCATCACCGAGATTTTTCTGGCTGACAAATTTGGTAAGAAACAACATGAACTTAATTCTCTCATTAGTAAACCCAGGGAGAACAAACGTATTATATTTAATACTGGGAACTCGAGAGATACGCCTGTTTTAGTTGAGGCAACAATCTTTTTTTTTAACTCTTTTTTTTTTTTTTTAGCATTTTTATTTTATTTTTTGAGAGACATAGAGACAGAGCGTGAGCAAGGGAATGGCAGATAGAGAGGGAGACACAGAATCTGAAGCAGGGTCCAGGCTCTGAGCCGTCAGCACAGAGCCCGACGTGGGGCTCGAACCCACAGACTGCGAGATCATGACCCGAGCTGAAGTCGGTCGCCCAACCGACTGAGCCACCCAGGCGCCCCGAGCCAACAATCTTAAACTAACTTTTATTTACTAACAGTTAATCATAGATCACAATGATGAGGTTTTGGGGTTATGGTGGGGAGTCTGGAGCCAGTGGCCAAGAAAGAATTCTTGAAGACCTCTTTTCATGTAAAAGAGGTGACTTTATTACAGGACAGGGACAGGACCGTGGGCAGGAAGAGCTGCCCTGAGGCTGTGAAGAGTGACTGGTTATATACTATGGAGTTGGGTGAGGTAAAGGCCAAAGAGAAGCCTCCAGAAGGACTTTGATATGCTAAAGAAGACTCACGGGATGCCCGGGGCTCTGCTCTTGTCAAGCTAAGGTTGTTTTCCCTCTAGTAAGGCATCACCATTAGGAATGTAGGGGGTTCCTGGAGAAATGTTACCCACTGTATTTACCACAAATATTTGTCAGTGGACTGCAGGTTATAAAGAAATTTAATTTTACCTGCCATTTCCTGGCCTTTGTTCTCCACGTCTAGGGCTCCGGGAAACCGAGCCTATAGGTTTCTGGAGATTAGGCTATTGATAACAGGCCTTTCTTCTTGTAATTTACTAAGACATCTATAAATTGATGGAAACTCGACTCTTGCAGGACTGTGATCTATATCAGTTAACCCTTTGTTTTCTTTCCTTTCCTTTGTTCTTGGGCAGCCAGAAGTGCCTGAGGAATGTCACACATGTCCCTGGGCAGAGGGGTGAGGGGGTGGGGGGAGAGGAGGGTTGTGCTAGCTGGTGCTTGGCCCTCAGCTTGCCTTATGCTCCCTCATCAACAGAACTTGACAAACATTTGGGTTATGTTTTAAGTTCCAAATTTTAGAAATCCTTAATTTATAGAAGTGCTTAGTTTTCTTCAAGTCAATTAAATAGAACTTTTTTTTTTTTTTTACAAATTAATTGTGGCAATACCATCTGGAGGTAGAAATACCACACATCTACATAAACACATATAGACAAACACAAACAGAGGTCTTAAGAACTGCGTTTTTAAAGTTTAACCATGACCGTATGTTAACTAACGAGAATTAAAATAAAAACTTAAAAAAACATTTTTAGCCGTGAGATGGGTATAATAATGCAAAACTCGCTAGCTTTTAAAAGAAGAGTTGGAATAATTTTACCTGCTCAGGTCGTCAAAGTCCTTAAAGTTAGTATTTGTGGAGGAGACACTTAAGATTTGCATTTGTCCGTCCTTGACAAGTAATCTTAGGGAAGTTGTGGACTTTTTGGGCAAGGGATCAGTTTGCATTTTAAACAAGCCTCTTCCCTATTTAAATGTTTTCTTCTGTTAGGAATGACCTTAGTGAAGTGTGTATTTCAGGAAGATGGCCTAGATAAGAAGATAACAAGAGTTCCTGAGAAGACAAGGTAGAAATCTTCCATCTCAAAATGGAAAGAATGCAAACGCCTCCAAGGACTTTGGCTCCTGCAGGCCAGAATTTAACATAGCTACAAAGCTTTGGAGATGAATAGGTGAGGGTAATTGTTAAAAAGGGTAAGAGAAACTTGAATTGTTTCTAGAGTTGCTTTTCTGGTCTTGTAAAGATTTGTAGGTAAGCATAGTGAGTCTTTATTTTTATTAAAATTTTTTTTGAACATTTTTTTGAGAGAGAGAGAGAGAGAGTGCAAGTGGGGAAGGGGCAGAGAGGGAGACGTAGAATCCGAAGCAGGCTCCAAGCTCTGAGCCGTCAGCACAGAGCCTGACCTGGGGCTTGAACCCTTGAACAGTGAGATCAAGACCTGAGCCAAGGTCGGACGCTTTACCTACTGAGCCACCCAGGTGCCCATTTTATTGTTGCTGTTGTTTTACAAATTGAAGGTTTGTGGCAAACCTGCATTAAACATGTCTCTCAGCACCATTTTTGCAACAGCATTGGTTCATGTCTCTGTGTCTATATTTTTAAATTAAGGTTATGTCGGTCCTTTTTTAAAAAGACATAATACTATTGCAGTTAACAGACTACAATGTAGTGTAAACATTACATTTTGTGAGAGAGTGTGCATGAGTGGGGGTTGGGGGAGAGGGGCAGCGGAAGAGAGAGAGAAAATCTTAAGCTGGAGCCTGATGTGGGGCTCAATCCCATGACCCTGGGATCATGACCTGAGCCGGAATCAAGAGTCAGACACTCAACCGACTGAGCCACCCGGGCGCTCCTAAACATAACTTTTACAGGCACCGGGAAACTAAAATATTCATTTGACTCACTTTATGGTGATACTCACTTTATAGCAGTAGTCTGGAACCAAACCTGCATATCCCCAATGTATGCCTGCAGAAAGGGGCTCTGAGGAGCTGTACAAAATAGAAAGGCTTTACAGGCTGAAGAGGGCAGAAAAAAGGAAATTTCCTGCAAAGAGTGGATCCTTTCAGGCAAGATCACCTTCCTTTGGGAGATGGGGGCGGATGCTGTCTACCCGGCAGATTAACTCACTAGTGCTGATCAAGTATTTCCAGATTGAATGGTTAAGGAGAGGCTGAAACTTCAGCTGGGTATTACCTTTGTTTACTAATGTAGGGCTTAGCAGAAGTGACTCCATTTTGAGCCTGTTATTTGTTAACACCCCACTACCCCTCTTGGCCTCAACTTTTTCACCTACATGAAGGGAAAGTGTGAACTAGATGGTCTCTAAAGATTCTTGTATTTCTTGATGTGTGAAGGGATGAGGAGCCTTTTGACAGATGAGTGAGACATAACCAAGGATCTTCCACGGTAGGGACTGACTCCCAAATCTTGGTATTAAGGTGCAGATGCCACTGATGTCACTCTACTTTCATATTCCTCAAGTTTCAAGTTTCTGGTTAACTTCTCTCTCATTATAACCCTGCCCCCAGTCCTAACCAGAGGGCCAAAGGCTCCCCGTGATGCTTCAAGGCCCACAACCTGCCCTCTTCTTGGAGGCAGCTCTCCTAGGATCACTGTCACCCCGGCAAACTTTCTTGACCCCGTGTCTCACTGCTGCGGGGGGATGCGCCCAACACCGGCATGCATTGTTGGCCTCTGACTTCTCAGTGCAGTCTGGTCTCACCCACCACCTTACGGAAGACTACAGGATAGGACTGGGTTGGCCTCTGTTCCTTCAGGGAGAACCTACAGGTTGTCTCCTTCCTCTTCCTCCTCTCCTTATACCTGCCATCATTCAAGTGTACAACTAAGACCAAAGAGGTGTAACAAGAGTTTGTTTTCAAGCCAGCAGGGCAATTGAAGTAGAATGCATACATTCTCCTCGTAGAAAGTATTCAGGACAATCCCTGGCAATCCTCGGGCCATGGAATACAGTGTGGGAAGTTTGTTGGGGGCAGAGAGATGGGTGGGAATGGGAGGTGGTCCTCAAAAATTCCCTATAGGAATGCACTAGGTGGAATCTCAAATCTCTTCCAAATTTGACAATGATGCTAGTAAATAAAAACTGGAAGTAGGACTTCCAGTTTCCGCTCCTGTTCTAAACAAGTAAAAAGCTGAACACACTGAAAAATCAGCAGCTCTTCTTAGGTTCATCAGGGAAGTAAGGTCACAGGGCAAAATGCTGTCCCTAAAATTGGAGAGACAGGTAAACACAGAGATCTATAACTTACTGGAAAAGAAATTCACAGACAGAAACTTCTATAGGAACCAGCGTCAGAGAAGGAAAACCTGAGCCATAACTGACAAAGGGAAGAGTCCCCACACTTTTGTGAGTGTCACCTCCAGGAGCTCCACCAGGTTCTACCAGGTTCCTGGAAAAGTCCCCTGGGAGAGGAAGAGTAACCATTTTGAAATGTGAGAGCATTCTGTACTTCTTAACAAGCGTCTGTCCTCAAGAGAAACTTCTGTACTAGGGCCTAAAGTGTTGGGTTCTTATCAGATGCTAACTAATCTAGGGGTTACACAGTTCTAGTGCCCACTAGCCTTCCACATAGAAGGGAAATACCCAATTCCAGTCCCCTCTAGACATCTTGGCCCACTTGAGGGAGGAGGGGAGAACGAAGCACTTGCGTAGTTCACAGCTGAGGCAGAGGCTCATCAAACACTGAGACCTAATCACGGGACTACAGAGTGCTTCTCTTGTCTCCACAAATTATCGCCGCATCACTAAATGCCTGTTTACTCAAATTCCTTTTACACAGCACATCATGTTTGGCTTTCAAAAAAAAAAAAACAAATTACAAGCCATACTAAAAGGCAAAAACACAGTTTGAAGAGATTGAGGCAGCTGGCGTCAGAATCAGACTCGGATATGGCAGGCATATTGGAAAGAACAGACTGGAAATTTTTGAAAATATGTAAACATTTTAAGGATTCTAATGAAAAAGTAGACAACGTGCAATAGCAGATGAGTACTATGGGGAGAGAGATGAAAATTCTATCAAAGAACCATGTGAACAATCAAAAATTGTGCAGTAGAAACGAAGAATTCCTCGATGGGCTCATTAGCAGATTGGACAAAGCTGATGAAGAATCTTTAAGCTTGAGAATATGTCAACAGGAATTTCCAAAACTCAAAAACAAAAGAGAAACAAAGATGCGGAGGTGGGGACAGAACAGCCTCCGGGAACTGGGGAATAAGAACGAAGGGTGTAACACAGGCTTACTGGGAGCACCAGCAAGGAGAAAGAAAATAAATATCTGAAACAATAATGACAGGATTTTCCCAAATTAGTGTCAGACACCAAACTACAGATCCAGAAAGATCAGAGAACACCGAGCAGGATAAATGCCACCATGACACCTGGGCATTTCATATGCAAACAGCAGAAAATCAAAGATTAAAAAAATCTTGAAAGAAGACAGAAGGGAGGGGGGAAAAATCCCACTTTGCCTTTATAGGAGCGAATATAAAAATTACACTGATTTCTCAGAAACCATGCAATCCAGAAGAGAGTGGAATGAAATATTTGAAGCATTGTTGGTGGGATGCCTGGGTGGGTTAGTTGGTTAAACATCTGACTTGATCTCAGCTCAGGTCTTGATCTCAGGGTTATGAGTTCAAGCCCCATGTTAGGCTCCATTCTGGCCGTGGAACCTACTCAAAAATAAGTAAGTAAAGTATTGAGAGAAAAGACCACTAACCTAAAATTCTATATCCTGTGAAACTATCCCTCGAAAGATATAAAAATAGAAGAAGAAATGTTAAAATAGGTTTTTAAAAAAAATTTTTTTTTAACGTTTATTTATTTTTGAGAGACATAGAGATAGAGCGTGAGCAGGGGAAGGGCAGAGAGAGAGGGAGACACAGAGTCTGAAGCAGGCTCCAGGCTCTGATGAGCCATCAGCACAGAGCCTGATGTGGGCCTCGAACTCACAGACCGTGAGATCATGACCTGAGCTGAAGTCGGCCGCTTAACCTGACTGAGCCACCCAGGCGCCCTAAAATAGGTTTTTCATAGAGAAGGAAAAATGACAATGGGTCAGAAACTTGGAACTGCATGAAGAAGGGCATCAGAGGAAGAATAAGTGAAGGTAAAAGAAAAGCTTTTATTTTTCCTTTTCTCAGTTAATCTAATAGTTAACAATTTGTCCAATAGTAATAGCAAGAATGTATTAGATTATCTATTCAAGTATGTATGTAGGAGTGTGCCTACATACATACATAATTCATTGTCCTTGGATTGCTCACATATATTTGATATGAATGATGATACAAATGATACAAAGAACAAGAGGAAAGAGGTAGGATTCTTTTGTTACTATTTGGTACTGACACTACCTGGGAGATGGTATAGTGTTCTTTGAAAATGGCCATGGATTAATTTCAAATAATATACCAAAAAACCCTAGGGCAACCATTTAAAAAAAAAGTATAATTGATATACTTCTAAGAAGGGAGAGAAAACGAGTCATAAAATTCTCAGTTAAAACCAGAAAAAGCAGAAAAAGGGCAGAAGACAAAAACAGGAACAAAGAACAAGGGTAAGAGTAGAAAACAAATATAGTAGATACTAATCTAACTATATTAATGAACAGTTTAACTGTTAATAATGGTCTAAATACATCAAGTAAAAGACAAAGATTGTCAGAGTGTAACAAAAAACAAGGCCCAACTACATATTATCTACAAGAAAACTACTTTAAATATAAAGCCCCATATAGATTAAAAGCAAATGAACGGTTGGGGCCCCTGGGGGGCTCAGGTAGTTAAGTGTCCAACTCTTGATTTTGGCTCAGGTCATGATCTCATGGTCATGAGATAGAGCTGCAATGGGCTCTGTGCTGGGCTCCACACTGCTTAAGATTTGCTCTCTCTCTGTCCTCTGCCCCTCCCCTGCTCCTGTGAGTGTGCTCTCTCTCTTAAAAAAAAAAAAAAAGTGAATGGAAAAGAAATATCATGCTAGTATTAATCTGCACCCCCGAAAGTAAGAAGAGCTATATGAATTTCAGAAAGCAGACTTCGGAGCAAGGAAAGCATCACATAATGATCAATACTCCAAGGGGACAATTTTTAAAACTTGAAGTAAAATTCACATACAGTGTTATATTAGTTTCAGGTGTACAATAACAATATAGCAATTCAAAAATTCTGTATGTTACTCAGTGCTCGCCAAGGTAAATGTACTCTTAACCCCCTTCACCTATTTCACCTCTTTTCCCTCCGCCCACCTCCCCTCTGGCAGCCACCAGTTTGTTCTCTGTATTTGAGAGCGAGTTTTTTTTGTTGTTGTTGTTGTTGTTTTTTGGTCTATTTTGTTTGTTCATTTGTTTTGGGTCTTAAATTCTACATTTGAGTAAAACCATATTGCATTGGTCTTTCTCTGACTTATTTCACTTAGTATTATACCCATTCATGTTGCTGCAAATGGCAGGATCACATTTTTTTTATAGCTGAGTAACAGTCCATTATATATATATATGTATCAGTATATATATATCTATATATCACATTTTCTTTATCCTTTCATCTCTATGGACATTTGGGTTGCTTCCATATCTTGGCTAGAGAATAATGTGGCAATAAACATAGGGGTGCATGTATTTTCAAATTAGTGTTTTAATTTTCTTTGGATAAGTACCCAGTTAGTAGAGTTATTGTATCATATGGTAATTCTACCCCTGTACTGTTTCCTACAGTGGCTTCACCAGTTTGCATTCCCAGAAACAGTGAAGTAGGGTTCCTTTTTCTCCACAGCCTTTTCAACACTCTTATTTCTTGTCACTTTGATATTAGCCATTCTGACAGGTGTAAAGTGATATCTCATGATCACTCATGATTGAGTGATGTTGAGTATCTTTTCAAGTGTCTGTTGGCCATCTGTAGGTCTTCTTTGGGAAAATATCTATTCAGGTCTTCTGCCTATTTTTAAATAGAATTGTTTTTTCAGTGTTGAGTTGTATATGTTCTTTATTTATTTTAGGTATTAATCCCCCATCAGATATAGGACTTGCGAATATATTCTCCCATTTAGTAGGTTGTCTTTTTGTTTTGGTATATGGTTTCTCTCACTGTGGAAAAGCTTTTTTTTTTTGTAAATTTACTTATTTTGAGAGAGAGAGAAAGAGAGAGAGAGGGAGCAGGGGAGGGGTAGAAAGAGAGGAAAGCGAGAATCCCAATAAGGCTCCATGCTGTCAGCACAGAGCCAGATGAGGGGCTCAAGCCCACAAACCTGTGAGATCATGACCTGAGCTGAAACCAAGAGCCAGACGGTTAACCGACTGAGACACCCAGGCACCCTTAGAAAAGTTTTTTATTTTATTATTGTCCTAACAGATCAATTTTGTTTTTGTTTCCCTTGTGTGAAGAAAAAGACCTAGAAAAGTGTTTCCATGGCTGATGTCAAAGAAATGACTGCCTATGTTTTCTCTAGAAGTTTTATGGTTTCAGGTCACACATTTAGGTCTCTAATCCATTTTGAGTTTACTTTGCTGTATGTGTAAGCAGTGGTCTGTTTTCATTCTTCTGCATGTAACTGTCCAGTTTTCTCAGCACCACTTGTCAAAGAGACTGTCTTTTCCCCATTGGATATTCTTATCTCCTTTGTCATAGATTAATTGACCATTTAAGTGTGGGTTTACATCTGGGCTCTCTATTCTGTTCCATTGATCTATGTGTTTTGCTGCCAAAATTACACTGTTTTGATTACTACAGATTTGTAGTACATCTTGAAATCTGGGATTCTAATACCTCCAGCTTTGTTCTTCCTTTTCAAGATCTGGCTATTTGCTTTGGCTATTTCGGGATCTTTTGTGGTTCCACACAAATTTTAGGATTATTTGTTCTACTTCTGTTAAAAGTGTTGGTATTTTGATAGAGATTACATTAAATCTGTAGATTGCTTTGAGTATACAGACATTTTAACAATATTGTTTTTTCCAATCCATGAGCATGGGATATCTTTCCATTTGTTTGTGTCATCTTCCATTTCTTTCATCGGTGTTTCATAGTTTTCAGGTTACAAGTCTTTCACCTCCTTATTTAAATTTATTTCTAGGTATTTTATTATTTTAGGTGCAATTGTAAAGGGATTGTTTTCTTAATTTCTCTTTCTGCTATTTCATTACTAGTGTATAGAAATACAACAGGTTTCTGTATATTAGTTTTGTATCCTGTGACTTTACTGAATTCACTTGTCAGTTCTAGTAGTATTTTTGGTGGAATCTTTAGGGTTTTCTATATATAGCATCATGTCAACTGCACACAGTGACAGTTTTACTCTTTTACCAACTTGATGCTTTCTATTTCTTTTTCATATCTGACTGCTGTAGCTAGGACTTCCAGTAGTATGTTGAATAAAAGTGGTGAGAGTAGACCTCCTTTTCTTGTTCCTGATCTCAGAGGAAAAGCTCGGGTTTTCACCATTGTGGATGATATTAACTGTAGGGCTTTTCATATATGGCCTTAAGTATGTTGCACTGTTTCCTCTAAACCTACTTTGTTGAGAGGGGTGCCTGGGTTGCTCAGTGGGTTAAGTGGCCGACTTCAGCTCAGGCCATGATCTCACGGTCTGTGTGTTCAAGCCCCGCATTAGGCTCTGGGCTGACGGCTCAGAGCCTGCTTCAGATTCTGTGTCTCCCTCTCTCTCTGCCCTTCCCTTGCTCATGCTTTGTCTCTATGTCTCTCAAAAATAAAATAAAAATGTTAAAAAAATAAAATAAAAAAATAAAACCTACTTTGTTGAGAGATTTTATCATGAATGAATGCTGTAGTTTATCAAATGCTTTTTCTACATCTACCGAGATGATCATATGGTTTTTATCCTTTCTCTTGTTAATCTGATGTAGCACACTGATTGATTTACAAATACTGAACCATGCTTGCATCCCTGGAATAAATCCCACTTGATCCTGGTGAATGATTTTTTTTTAACATATTGTTGGATTCAGTTTGCTAACATTTTGTTCATGATTTTTGCATATCTGTTCATCAGGTATTATTGGCTGGTAGTTTTCATTGTTTGTAGTGTCTTTACCTGGTTTTGATAGCAGGGATAATGTTGGCCTCATAGAATGAATTTGGAAGCTTTCTTTCCTCTTCTTCTTGGAGTAGTTTGAGGAGAACTGATATTAACTCTTTAAATATATGGTAGAATTCACCCGTGAAGCCAAATATCTGGTCCTGGACTTTTGTTTGTTGGAAGTTTTTTGATTACTGATTCAATTCCGCTGCAAGTAACCATCACTCTATACAAGTTTTCTATTTCTTTCGGGTTCAGTTTTGGAAAGTTTTATGTTTCTAGGAATTTATATATTTTTTAGTTTGTCTAATTTGTTGCCATGTAAGTTTTTATAGCATTCTTTTATAATCCTTTGTATTTTTGTGGTGTTGTTATTTCATGTCCTTCATTTCTGATTTTATTTATTTGAGTCCAAGAGGACAATTCTTAATGTGTATTTGCCAAAAACAGATGATCAAAATACATGAGGCAAAAACTAATAGAACTGCAAAGAGAAAAATATCAACCCATTATTACAGTTGGAGACTTCAACATCTCTCTATGAGAAATGGACCGATCCAGGGGCACCTGGGTGGCTCAGTTGGTTAAACATCTAACTACTAGTTTCGGCTTAGGTCATGGTCTCACGGTTGTGACACTGAACCCTGTGTGGGGCTCTGTGAGCCTGCTTGGGATTTTCTCCTCCCACCCCCTCTCAAAATAAATAAACAAAACTTAAAACAACAACAACAACGAACAGATCCAGCGCGCATAATATCAGTAAGGACACTGTTGAAAGTACCATCAATCAACTGGATATAACTGGATATGACATTTATAGACTAACTTCATCCAAAATTAGAATACACATTCTTCTCAAGCTCACACAGAACTTACCAAGGCAGACCACATTCTGGGCCATAACACAAAGAAGAAGGAGAAGAAAGAGAAGAAGAAGAGGAAGAGGAATAGGAAGACGAGGAGGAAGAGGAGGAAGAAGAGGAAGAAGAGGAGGGGAAAGAGGACTGAAGAGGAGGAAGAGGAAGGAAGGAGGAGGAAGGGGAGAGGAGAGATTAGAGGAGGAGAAGAGGAAGGAGGAGGAGGAGGAGTCAATATTGTCATACAGTGAGTTCTTTAGAAATCAGTAAGATGAAGATAGCTGAAAAATCTCAAAAATACTTAGAGATTAAACAACATACTTCTAAACAACACGTGGGTCCAAAAAGTAATCTCGAGAGAAATTTTTAAAATGTTTTAATGAAATTAAAATACAATTTATTCAAATCAATGGGATGCCACAAATGCAATGTTTAGAGTGAAATTTTTTTTTTGTTTATTTTTGAGAGAAACGGTGCATGTGCATGCAAGTGGGGGAGGGGCAGAGAGAGACAGAGGATCTGAAGCAGGCTCCATGCTGACAGCAGAGAGCCTGATGTGGGCCTTGAACTCAGGAACCATGAGATAATGACCTAAGCCAAAGTCAGATGCTTAATTGGCTGAGCCAACCAGGCACCTCTTAGACTGAAATTAATAGTACTGAAATGGAGAAAGATACAAAATCAGTAATTCTAAACTTTAGGAAAGTAGAAAAAGAAGGGCAAATTAAATCCAGAGAAAGCAGAAGAAAAGTAAAAATTAGAGAAATTGGAGTGCCTGTGTGGCTCAGTGGGTTAAGCATCTGACTTCAGCTTCACGATCTCATGGTTCATGGGTTTGAGCCCTGCCTCGGGCTTTGTGCCGACAGTGTGGAGCCTGCTTCAGATTCTCTGTCTCCTTCTCTGCCCCTTCCCCACTCACTCTCTCAAAATGAACATCAAAAAAAATTAGAGAAATTGGTAAAATAGAATAAAAGAAAATAATAGCGAAAATCAATAAGACCAAAAGCTGCTTCTTTGAGAAGATCAATAAAATTGATAAGCCTCTAGTCAGGCTAACTAAGAAAAAAAGAGAGGACAAAAATTACTAACATCAGAAATGAAAGAGGCATCATTACAGATCCAATGCACATTAAAGGATAATAAAGGAATACTATAAATAACTCTATGCCTACAGATTTGATAACCTCGATGAAATGAAACACTTCCTTAAAGGACACAAGCCAAAACTTATACGAATATCTGATCTGAATAGGTTTGTATCAACTAAAGAAACTGAATCGAAAACTAATAATCTTCCAATACAGAAATCACCAGGCCCAAATGAGTTCATTGATGAATGCTACCAAACATTTAAGAAATTATATCAATTCTCTCTTCCAGAAGATAGAAGCTAAGGGAATACTTCCTAGCTCATTCTATGAGCCAGCCATTATCCTAATACCCAAACCAAAGATATTGCAATGAAACGGGAGAGCAAAATTTTATGAACAAGACGTAAAAATTCTCAACAAAGTATTAGTAAATCAAATGATGTATAAAAAGATGTAAAAGAACATCTACAAAAATCCTATAGCCAAGGTCGTACTTAGTAATGAGAAAACAGAAGCTTTTCCACTAAAATCAGGACCAAGGCAAGGATATCCTCTCTTGCCATTGCTTTTCAACATCATACCGTATTTCCTAGCTAATGCAATACAAAAAAGGAAATGAAGGTATATAGATTGGGAAGAAAGAAAAGTCTTTTGTTTACAGAGGACATGATTATCCCAGACAACTAGTATCTAATAGAAAACCCAAAAGAATTGACAAAAAATACTCCTGAAACTAAGAGTTTATAGTATGGTTGAAGGATATAAGATTAAGGTAAAAAAGCTAATCACTTTCCTATATACCAACAATAAAGAGATGGACTTTGAAACTAAAAATACAATATATTATATACATCAGCACCCTAAAATTGAACTAGTTATGTATGAATCTAACAAATATATAAAAGACCTAAATGAGGAAAACTAGAAAATTCTGATGCAGAAAATCAATATATTCTATGTTCATGGATATAGTTGTCAGTTTTTTCCAACTTGATCTATTCACTCAAAACAATTCCAATAAAAATCCCAGTACTTTTTGTGGAAATTAAGAAACTGATTCTAGAGTTTATACAGAGAAGCAAAAGAACAAGAATAGCCAACATAATATTGAAGGAGAAGAACAAAGTCAAAGGACTGACAATACCTGACTTCAAGACTTACTATAAAACTATAGTAATCAAGAGAGTACAGTATTGATAAAAGAATAGGCAAATATATCAATGGAACAGAACACAGATCTTTAAAAAAATTTTTTTTAATGTTTATTTTGAGAGAAAGAGAGAGAGAGAACGAGCAAGGGAGGGACAGAAAGAAAGGGAGAGGAAGAATCCCAATCAGGCTCTGTACTAATAGTACAGAGAGTCAGACAGTTAACCGACTGAGTCACTCAGGTGCCCCAGCAATTGATCTATGACCAAAGAGTGAAGGCAATGGAAGAAAAGTAGTCTTTTCAACAAATGGTGCTGGAACAACTGGACACCCACAGGCAAAAAAATAACTCTAGATACAGAGTTTATACTCTTCAAAAAAATTAACTCAAAGTGGATCAGACTTCAATGTAAAATTCAAAATTATACAACTTTTAGAAGATAACATAAGTGAATATCTAGATGACCCTGGGTATGGTAATGATTCTTTTTTTAAGATACAGCACCAAAGTTACGATCCATGAAAGAAATAATGGATAAGCTGGACTACATTAGAATTAAAATCTCCTGCTCTCTGAAAGACACTGTTAACAGAATAAGACAAAAAATAAATATATAAAGAAAAAAAAAGCAACAACGTGGATGGAACTAGTGTATTATGCTAAGTGAAATAAGTCAATCAGAGAAAGACAAATATCATATGATTTCACTCATATGGACTTTAAGAAACAAGACATATGAACATAGGGGAATGGAAGGAAAAATAAAATAAGATAAAAACAGAGAGGGAGGCAAACCACAAGAGACAGGGAACAAACTAAGGGTTGCTAGAAGGGAGGTGTGTGGGAGGATGGGCTAAGAAGGTAGTGAGTATTAAGGAGGGCACTTGTTGGGATGAGCACAGGGTGTTATATGCAAGTGATGAATCACTAAATTCTACTCCTGAAACCCATACTACACTATATGTTAACTCACCTGCATTTAAATTAAAAACAAAAAGAAAAAGAATTCAGAAAGAATAAGAGAACAAGTCACAGATTGGAGAAAATATCTGCAAAGACATATAGGCACAGGGGACCCTGGTGGCTCAGTAGGTTAAGCATCTGACTCTTGATTTTGGCTCAGGCCAAGATCTCACAGTCTGCTGAGTGTGGGGCCTGCTTGAGATACAATCTCTCTCTCAAAAAAAATTAAAAATAAAAAAAAAAAAGACACACAGGCATATGTTGGAGATAATGCTGGTTGGGTTCAAGATCACTACAATACGTCAAACATTGCAATAAAGCAAGTCAAATGACTTTTTTCATTTCCCACGGCATATAAAAGTTATGTTTACACTATGTGGTAGTCTATTGAGTGTGTGATAGCATTATGTCTAAAATAATAATGTATATACCTTTTAAGCTTATTTATTTTGAGACAGAGTTGGGGAGGGGAAGAGAGAGTTCTAAGTGGGCTCCATGCTGTCAGCACAGAGCCCGACGCAGGGCTCGATCTCACCAACGGTAAGCCAGAATCAAGAGCCCAACGCTTAACCAACTGAGCCACGCAAGCACCCCAACAATGTACGTACCTTAATTAAAAGACACTTTATTGACACAGAGACGCAAAGTGAGCAAGTGCTGTAGGAAAAATGGTACCAGGAGGCATGCTCAAAGCCGGGTTGCCACAAACCTTCAACTTGTACACTGACACCACCAAATGGCGGCAAGGATGCAGAGCGACAGAAACTCTCACTCACTGGCAGGAATGCAAAATGGTCCGGTCGCTTTGAAAGACAGCTAGTGGTTTCTTACAAAACCATACTTTTACCATACGATCCACAATCGGGCTCCTTGGTCTTCGCCCGAAGGAATTAAAAATATATCCACACAAAACTTCCATATAGATGTTCACAGCAACTTTATGCCTAATCGTCCAAACTTGAGAGAAACCCCTAGGCAAATAAACTGTGGTGCATCCAAAGAATATCATTATTTAGCAAAAAACGGTGAGCTATCAAACGACACACACACTCAACACAGAGTGAAATGCCTATTACTAAGCAAAAGCAGCCCTTCTGAAAAGGCTACATTCTGTAGGGTTCGAACCACAAGACACTCTGGAAAAGGCAAGATTATGGAGACACTGAGAAGATGAGTGGTTGCCCAGGACTGGAGGGAAGGGAGAGGACAGGAGGAGTACAGGGGGGTTTAGTGTGGCGAAGTCATTCTATAGAACGATGGATACTTGTTGCTATATATTTCTCTAAATCTACAGAACGTACAACGGCTGAGAGTGAACCCGAATGTCAACTATTGTCTTTGGGTGACAGTGACGTGTCAGTGTCCATGAACCCTCATGGACTGTAACATGCGTACCGCTGTGGCGCAGCTTGTTGACAGTGGTGGAAGCTGTGCAGGTGTGGGGTCAAAGGGTAGATGGGAACTCTGTGTACTTTCTGTCCAATTTTGCTGTGAAACTAAAACTGCTCTAAAAAAATGAAGTCGATTCAAAAAAAAAAGGCAAGAAATGTGGTGGAGAGGAGAAATCCACGAAGCGTGGCACTGAGAATTGTGACTATAAAGAGGTAGAGCCAAGGGATCCGGGCGTCTTGACGACATCTGATCTTGTTAGAAAATGGGCAACAGGAAGGTTCTATTTACCCTTGCCCTGCCACCTCCTTCCTCCCCTCCCCCACGCCTTGGTCACTTTTGAGTAACTAGCGCCTCCTCTGTCCCCACAGTAGCCAGAGTTCACTTTCACAACCTGCTGATCTTGCAAGCAAATTCAGTTGAGAGATTACTTATCCGCAGGGTGGTGGAGGAAGAGCCTCCGATCCCACCATTTCAATATCAGAGCCCAACAGGGACAAGTCCAGCTCTGCTCGGAATTTCCCAAAGAATCCCAAGAGCCCGAATCTTGCATCTCTCCCCTGTCCAAAAGCTTGGGCAGAAGCCAACAGAAAAGATAAATACAAGGAATTCCATACCCCGCCGTAGGCAAGTTCCCTGGCCAGATCTTCTCTCTCCCTCTCGGGAGTGTAGTTTCCCCATGCGTGCGATGGTTCGAAGCTGGTCTGCGGAACCTGTGGCTCCATTCACACGGGGTTTAGTTCATGTGCGCTTTGGTTCTTCTCCATTCATACGAAAAATTAAGTAGTGACTCCCCTGACCCACTCCTCACTGCGCCCCACCCACGAGCACTAAAATCAAGAATCTTTGGGGCGCGCGGGTGGCCCAGTCAGTTAAGCTCCCAGCTTCCACTCATGGTTCTCGTGGTCATGATCTCACGGTTCGTGAGTTCGAGCCCTGCATCAGGCTCTGTGCTGACAGCTCAGGGCCTGGAGCCTGCTTCAGATTCTGTGCCTCCCTCTCTCTGCCCCTGCCCTTGCTCGTGCTCTCTCAAAAATGAACATTAAAAAAATTTTTTTTAAAGAATCTTTACACCACCACAGACAATTTACTCTTTATTGATTAAAAATGAAGGAAACATGCAGCAAAATACAAAGTCAAAAAAAGGGAGGGGGAAGGTCAAATATTTTACATCTTCCATAATCTAGCATACGTCATAAGGAGGACCCTCCATTTATTGATACACCATTATTCTATCCTCAGATTATTAAATAGTATCAGCTGGCTCTAGGATTTGGTTCAAAACTTAAGCAAAAAACCCAAACAAATCCATTAGTCGTTTGGAATAAGACCATACATTTCACAAATAGCATTGGCACATGTTACCTTGTGCTGAATCAGTCCCTACCCCCAGGGACCAGGGGATCCTGGGGACCCAACGACAGAGGCGCGCCCTGAACCATTCACTCCTGGAAAGCAGCAAGGTCACTCAATGTGTCACGTGCT
Source organism: Paguma larvata (assembly GCA_030068075.1). NCBI lineage: Eukaryota > Metazoa > Chordata > Mammalia > Carnivora > Viverridae > Paguma > Paguma larvata. The sequence continues at coordinate 6,165,460 of CM057824.1, read as the reverse complement.
GTCCCACCTGGGGACTTTCTGTTCACGTATTTTCTCAGCATCATTGTGTAAGTCAGCAAAGGGAGTCCACCACGCGTCATGCAGAAGAAGAGAGAACACTGTCCTAAGGCTTGGTGTCTGGCTCCTAATTCCCAGCAGGGCAAACAATGAACCGAAAAGGAAGAGAGAGCCCCAGCCCACTTCTATCGGCAGGCCTGTCCCACTGTCATTCAAGGGTAATGGCTGGCTGGAGAAACTGAACGGGGGAGGGTGAAGCTGCTCACCTCCAGCCTGGGCTCCAGACCGCCTCCAAAGAGAATGCTAGAATAGAATGATGCCACCAGCCCTTGGATTTATCAGTAAGTAGGTGACGATGGCTTGCCTGAAACCAAACTATGGACTCCAAGGTAAGCCGCTAGTCTTGTGCCAAAGAGGACACTGTCGCCTTATTCCCATCTCCCGGCCCTCGTTCTTCCCACCCCACTCAAAAAAAAAAAAGGGGAAAAGAAAAGCTAAATATTCTTCCAGCAAGCTGATGGATCTTCTTCTTCCTCTCCAGGCTCAGCACGCTCCCTCTTCTTACCAACTCTGCTGGGACCCTGGACTTCGGCGTGTGAGCTTCTCATCTGCTTTCCTCCCAACCGCCACCCCACACCCGTCCCCCCTCCTCCTCCCCAACGTCCACTCCTTTCCCAGTGTGTCTTTGCACCCAGGGCAGGGGAAGAAAAAAACCCATGACTGAAACTACAAGCTCAGAATGAGAAACAAAAGCTGTGACAACTCAGTTGTGGGGGAAGTTTCCAGAGATGCTACACTCCAAGAGAAAACTAGGTGAAGTCATCTTGTTATTCACAGACGTGGAAAGGGCTTGAGTGATTCTCTAAGAGGCAATTCTCCCCTTTCCATGGGGCCGCGGCCCATCTTCGTGTGTCATTTTAAGGCCAGATCGAGTGTCCCCTTCTTGTACAAAAGTCGTTAGGGCTACCTGCAGTTAGACAGAGGCTGACCGTGAAGCAGCAGGAAAGAAAACCGGCCCCACCGAATACTCACATATTGCATTATGAGTGCTCCTTTTGAAACCTAGAGAATAATTTATATCACTTCTATCGAAAATCAAACGAACACCGTCTGCTCAGAAGTCCTAAGTCGCGGCACATGCGGTTTCACTTTCCGTCCTGGGTCGGGTTCAGCGCACAGAAGCGCGGACCCCCCCTCCGAAGGGTCAGTGCAGGAGAGGGGCAGGCGGAAGGCAGGCCTCGCTGGCCCGCTGAGGCTCCTTTATTGCTGTAGAAAGCTCAGCCTTTCAGCCTTTCACTTCCTCATGACGTGGAGGCCAGGCGGATTTTCACGGGATGACTGAGGAGCAGTTCTTCTTCAACTGAATGTTTTCAAGATTCAAAAATAAATACTTCCACGAGGATACGAGTTATGATTTCTCCTGTTCAAAGCCACTGCTGGGAAAATTCGCTTTTATTGGCCATTACTTGATGTTTTCGCTAAAATAGGTCCCAAGTTCCACTCTGAAGGGTCTGATGGCTTGAAGTTCGACTAGATGTTTTGCACCAGCTGAAGTTAAGGCTAGCAACCCTTTCCGGAGGGAGTGATGAAGAGGGGTGCCTGAGAGCAGCTTCAGCAAAACGCTTAGAAACATGAACGAAACAAGAACACAGTTTAGGCTGCCTCCTCTGAGGCTGTGCTTTTTCCTAACAAAGGTTGCTAGAATTCACATCAGATTAAAAACAAAACGAAACGATCACTAGATTAAATTCTCTGGGCTCCAGCTAACTATCACCTTTTAGTTGCTGCTTCAGCGGTAAGAGCTATCCCCAGACGCCCAAGCCCCGTCCGGTGCGGGGGAACAGGCAGGACGGGGAAGCCCGACAGAGCTGCTACTTTCCACCCAGCGCCATCACTGGAGTAAGGCAAGATGAGCTGACAGATCTCCCTCCTGGGCCTCGAGGCACGCGGTCCCCTTCTCCGGTGGAGGAAGATGGGGGGACCCGTGCGGTAAGTTTGCTAACGGAACTCTTTAAAGGGATGCTGGCCACTGGTGATCCGACTTTTCTCTCCCTGTGGGGAAAAGGGGGGGCGACGGCAGGAAGAACACAAAGAAAGACCTCTAAAGCTCCTAGCCGGGAGGTCTGTGGCTGGGTTCTTTGGCAGTAGTGGGTTTAGGCCGACGGAAGCAACAGAGATGCGCATGTGTGGGACCTCCTTCGGCCGCCTCTCCCGGGGCCGTGGTTTAGCTGATGCTGAGCTGGGCAAATCCTATTAGTTTACCGTCATCAGGAATATCCGAGCCTTCGACACCAGATGCCTAAGAACCAGACAAAAGAAGAAGCTGTGGCTACTTGTGAACAAAACTGCAGGCAGCAATTAAAACTGACCTCAGGACTGTGGCAAGGAAGACAGTGGGGAACAGGTCCCTGGGATACAAACGGGGCAGATAACATGTCTCTTCCAGAAAAGGTGGGGGCTGGGTATAAAGCTGGAGTCAGACTAGCTAATACTCTCTTGAGGGGAGTCAAGGGCCTGGGGTAGGAGGCTTCCTGGGAGGGAGAGAGGGAGGGAGGCCACCCAAAAGGAGGCATCAGGGGGCCCCTGGGTGGCTCGGCAGGTCAAGCATCCAACTCTCAGTTTTGGCCCGTGTGTCATGAGTTGGAGCCCCACATCAGGCTCTGCGCTGACAGCCCAGAGCTTGCTGGGAATCTCTCTCCGCCCCCGCTCCGCCTAAGCTCTCTCTCTCAAAAAATAAACAAACATAAAAAAAAAAAAAAAAAGACACATTGGCCTAGGGTCTCAGGAAGGCTAAATGAATACAGTCTAATATTCTCATCACTCAGGGAATATAGAAACGGGTTCTGCAGGAGGCGGCTGCTGTGTAAAGATAGTTTAATAAAGAGGAAGGGATGAGTACCAGTTTGAAAGTGACGGATCGATTTGACTGAGGTTCTTCCACGATTTTCTGCAAATTCGCTGCCACTGCAAACAGAAAGTAACGAGAAGCTAAGTAAACCCACTTTCCGCCATATTTAAAAACTTAGATGGTGGCTCAGAATCTTCTATGCTCAACCGAGATGGAAGCAGAAAGATAAATCACCCCCTAAACAAAAGTTATCTTTTAAACTTAACTCTAAGTAGCACAAATAAATCTTGAATTGTGGTCAAATTAACTTTAAGATAACTGGGACAAAACACACAGGTGAAAGGAGCGAGGATTTGCCTACTCAGGGCCGGAAAGCCCTAGACTGGGAGTTGGCTAGCTCTGGCCTGCAGCCTGTTTCTAGTCTGGCTGTGGGCTGGGACTGGTCTAAAGAGGATGAAGACAGTGCATGGGCCACAAAGCCTAAACTATTTACTATGTGGTCCTTTACAGAAAAACTTGCTGCTTGGCCCCAGACAATGGTCTTTTCCTTCAGTAACATGTACACGGGGCCTGACTGTGCCTTTTCTTACTTCCTGCTTCTTCTAGGAATCACCCTCTAATGACTTCTACTTACCTCTCAGCTCTATAAGGGTAGAGTTTCGCCCTCCCGAACGGACTAGATATGGCTAAGTTACTGCAGCTTGTGACTTCTGTCATCAGTTCTACTACTATCTCCCAGAGACCTGAGTGTGTTTTCACCCACTACCACGGGAAGTCACAAACTCAGGAATGAGATTTTCTTTATTGTACGGAACTTTCTCCAAAACCTGTTATTTCAGCAACACCAAGACCATTCCAAGACCTGTGAGACCTGTTCAAGGAGTCCAACCTGGTCTTCTAGGTCTCAGAGACACAGAGACACAGGGGCAGAAGCAGAGCACAAAGTAGTTACCTATTACTAAATCCCTTCCATCGACCAGGCCAGCAGAAATGAGTTCCTGAGAGACGCCCTCTGCCGTATCTGCAAGGACAAAGAAGAAGGTGCTCCATTCCTGTGCACACAGGTCACTGCTAACTCTCAGAGGGGGTGCTGGCACTGCCAGGCCCGGGCTGGCTGCTCGGTCCCCAGAACCAAGGAGGTGGGTGGAGTCTTCTCCCCACACAAAGGCCTCTCCTCCCACTGGACCCCTCTCAAGGGGGAGATTCTCAGAGGTCTAGCTAGAGGGCAGAATCTAGGGCAAGCAGATGGCCATATCGGCTCAACGGGAGGATAACTTTCCAAAGAATGGTGTAATTTAGATGGCTCCGGTTTCTGGTCAAAAGGGCCCGGACGGTGATGCTGCAGGGGAAACCCCCGGTCTGAGGGTAACCCTGGCCCCGAGCCCCATCAGCTCGTAGAAGTGACGGTGGGCGTGCAGCATCTCCAGGGCTAATACAACAAAACGCTTTCTCTTCAAGTACGTCTTGAAAGAACAAACTGTAATCTCTTCTCTTCGGAGATCACACCCCAAGCGTTTTGCTAAAGTCATTTTCTTTTTTATTCTGGTGGGCTTTTCTTCATAGCTACTTATTTTAGGTGGTACGATCTGATCAATGGGTTTAACAGAAGTGAAAGACAAGGGCAGAGCGCCCCCAACTGATCTCATCTCCGACTGTGACTCAGTGCTGCTGAACACTGAGCCCCTCAGGGGAACAGGAGGACCTCGCAGGAGGGGACAGGCGCACATCTGTGTTGATGACCAGTGTTTTTTTTCTTTTAAGTCTCAAGTTAGTTAACATACAGTGTAGTCTTGGCTTCAGGAGTAGAACCCAGTGATTATCAGAGATTTGAATTAGTTCCTTAGAATGTGACTCTTCCTGGTTTTAAACAGTGAAACGGATGCACCTGTGCACATCTGTATCTGTTCCCTCTCACACTTAGCTGCTGATGACACCAAGACAGCAGGAAGCACGAGCGCGGCCCACAGGACAAATGTGCCAGCTTCGGGCCACCTCCCAGATCTGAACCCTGAGTAACAAAGGCAAGAAAGAAACAAGCCTCATCCCAGAAAGAAGTTCATGGCCAGAAATTATGCATGCCAGGGCTCAGCTTCAGCCTGGGGAGACCGGAGCCTGGAAGCCTTGTTTCTTCTTAACTGTCATGGAGAAGGACAACCATGTTCAGTGACAAGAGCACGAAATCTGCACCCTGACAAGTGTGGACATGAATTCCAGCTGCGCCTCGTTCCAGCTGTGCGACTAGAACCAGTTACCTCCCTCCTCTCTAACTTCATCATCCATGCGATGGGGACAGTAATCTTTCCTGAGGGGGCTATTCTGAGAATTTAATGAGATATACTGTTTATTTAGCACAATGCCTGGCCTACTATAGTAGGCCGAAGATTAGAGCTACATTCGTTACTGTTTGTATTACAGTAGGTTTTATACGTGAGGTTAGTAGCAAATAAATTGTATTTTAATTTTATTCATATGCTGCCCAAAGCCTTTAAACCAAGAACATTTTCATTATCTTTTAAAAGCAAAATATATCTAAAGGACAAAAACTTCATGATACATTTCATTAAATACTAATTTTGATGCCTCACCTCTCCCAGGAGTAAACTCGAATCGAATATCATTTAGTTCTTTTTTTGAATTCCTATGAAAGAAAACAGAATGTGTAAAATAAACTTCTGAATTTATGCGTACAGCTGCTGCCATCACGTATTGGGAAAGTTGTGCCTCAAACAAGATCATTCTTTCTAGTCCCCAAAGATCATGTGATTTGTCCTAATGTGCTCACATCGCAGGGCTCGGACCAAACAACTCAGAGCGAACATCTAACAAGCCTACAACGCTTTTAGCCTACGTTCTCCATTGATCGATATAAAAGCCTCATGCTAATAGGTGAAGGGGATTAAGGGCACACTTCTTGTGATGAGCACTCAGGAATGTAGGGAATTGCTGAATCACCGTAGTGTACACCTGAAACTAATATAGTGCTTCGTGCTTGAGATTGTCGCCCCATTCATTTATTTCCAGCATAATTAACATAATTAACTGATCTAGTTACTCTCAGGCACAAACCGTCGGAGAAAAGAGTTACTTTCAAAGAGAAACAAGCATATTTAAAGTATGCAGAAAGCAAACAGAAGCTGTTTACTTACCTTAATCTGAGGACGAGGCTGATTGGGACCTTGGCTTCTTGTGAGCCTGCTCCTGACGACGGAGCCTAAAAAGCATTGAAAGGTACAGAGTCGGTGTCCGGACTACTGAGCGTGGAGGTCACTAATGGTCATCAGCGGAGGCAGTGTCCCCACGGCAGCCATCTCCTTCGCCCCCGGTGAGGCCAGGCCAGTCCCTACGACAGTTTCCCTGCTCTGGGAGGACACGCGCTCCGAGGCAGCAAAAGGAGCTCAGTGCTGGCACGGGTCAAGCACGATTAGAAAGATAACTCTCAAACCCACACGAAATCCCATACACAGCCATTTATATTTTGTATTTTTCACATCCTTGTTTCCTTCGACAAGGGTGAAAAATACTAAGGCTGGGCTTTTCACTTTAAAAACTCTGTCCAGTGCAGGGGCGCCTGGGGGGCTCGGTCAGTTAAGTGTCTGACTCGGTTTTAAAAGCTCGGCCAGTGTATCACAGAGCAATACACAAGGCAGGATCTAACCCGGCCGTGCCTCAGGAATCCACCTGGCCTGGAGGTTCCAGATCCTCTGATGGCTAAACGAATCCTCTCTGAAAACTCTAAGTTATTCCTTGCTTACTAGGGAATATACATTCTATTTAAGTCAATCCAATCTTTCCATCAGTTTTCATAAGACAACTGTATCTTTTCCAATATGATGGAAAGACACGAAAAGCTTGGGTTCGACGGAAAGGTGGCAGGAAGTCAGCACCATGACTAAGCGGAAGCTCTCACAGCAGTGGTCTCCAGAGACAGACCACTGCCGGATGCAAAAGAAAAAAAAAATTAGAACCTCCATTTTTACCTCTTTCTGTTGAAAATGTTAGGGTACCTAATAAAGGAATGGACTCTGGAGACCTTACTCTAACGGGGCCACACGCGTGCTCTGCACAGGACCTGGAACTTCCTGAGGGAGGCGAGGGAGCGATGCAGTGGGGCCCTCATTCCCTCGACTGCTGCCAGCGTACGAGCATTTTGATGTCTGTGTGACGGACCACGTGCATTTACAGATTACATCACTTCACGTTCACGAAATCACCCCTCACAAAACTGACAAATACCTTAAAAAAGAGTAACACAAGAAACCCACGGACGGGACGCAGTATCGATAATGCAAGCAGAAGCGCAAGAAGAGGGAAGAGAACTGCTGACAATCCCGGCGTCGAGATGAACTCCGGCAGCCGCGGACCAGTAACGGCCTCCTAAAGAGCTGGCCAGAAACTCCCCCTGAAATTTCTGTTTGGGATGCTATTAATGTTATCCGTCATTTACTTACTTTGCTGCTTCAAAACCTGTGTGATCCTTGAAAACACTCTTATTTGCGCATATTTAAAACTGTGAAAACAGAGTTTCTGACGTGTTTCCAAACCTACCGCGACGGCGACCTGACTACACGAGGCTGTGTCCCCGTCCGTCTCGGACTGACCCTTCATCCCCGGACGGCAGACCGCCTCACCTGAGCTGTCTGTGCCGGCTCTGCGGGGGGCGGGGGAGAGACTTGCGTTGGCTGTGCAGGCGTGTGCCCGGCTGGCTGAGGTAGATGAGCAGAAATCTGTTCTGGAACTTGGAGTAAAGTACCCACGGGGTCAGCTGTTGGAAAAAGCTGTAACAAAAACACACACACGAGCGGCTGCTTTAGTCAAGTGGCAAGAGAGGCGGGCCTACCGACGGGCGAGCGGGGGTCCCCGGGGTGACATTTGCAAAGTAGTTTTTGTGTGGAGTCCTGACCCATCTCCACATCTCCTGAATACCTCTATTTCAAATGGAAGGAAGTCAAATATTTCTACTAGGTGTTTCTGTTACAACTTTTTTGAGATGTAATTCACATCCCACTAAATTCACCCACTGTAAGTATACGATTCAGTGAGCTTTAGAAAATTTATACTTGTGCAAACATCACTACCATCTAGTTCTAGAACATTTCCGTTGACTCCAAAAGTTCTCCCGTGCCCACTGACATTTAATTCCTCTAGCTCCTGCACCCAGCCCTCGGCAACTACTGACCCACCTTCTGTCCCTATCAGTCTGGATCTTTTCTGGATCTTTCATATAAGCGAAATGCATGCTCTCGCTTGTATTTGCCTTATTTCACTGAGCACAGTTTTCTAAGGGTCAGCCATATTACGGCCTATATATCAGTAACTCATTTTTTTCTTCACAATAGCATTTCATTATATCATATTTACTTTGAACTACATCTATCCTATCCTCTTTGCCCAATAAAATAGCACCTCCAAGATACAGATTTAAGTAGTAAAAGGAAATTTTGCAGAAGCTACATTTTTCTATGGAACCTTCCATCACTTAAAAAGAAAAAAGAAAAGCAATTAACCAAGGATATATTAACGTATCTGAAATGCTTCTCAAGACTGAAAACCAACACAGACATTATATAGCTATTTTGCACGTTCGAAATATTTCGTAACTTTTAATTAGGTAACTTGGGAAAAAAAGACTGATGTTGAGTATAAAATCAAGGTAAACATACTCAAAAGTATAAGTTGATGAAAAAAGTGCAATGGTTAAAACTTAACAGTTGAGGGGCGCCTGGGTGGCTCAGTCGGTTAAGCGGCCGACTTCAGCTCGGGTCATGATCTCACGGTCTGTGAGTTCAAGCCCCACATCGGGCTCTGTGCTGATGGCTCATCAGAGCCTGGAGCCTGCTTCGGATTCTGTGTGTCCCTCTCTTCTGCCCTTCCCCTGCTCATGCTCTGTCTCTATGTCTCTCAAAGATAAATAAACGTTAAAAATTAAAAAAAAAAAAAAAACAAAAAACTTAACAGTTGAAAAGAGAAAACAACTGAAAGGGCGATGAGAGAGGTGTAAGGGCTGACAGTATATAAACAAAATCGAGACAAAGGAAGTAAAATTTTGTGTCCTTTAAGCTTCATTCGGAGGAAATTAAAGTAACTCTGGGTCTGGGGCACTGGGCGGCTCAGTGGGTTGGGCACCCGACGTCGGCTCATGTCATGATCTTGCAGTTTGTGACTTTGAGCCCCGCGTTGGGCTCTGTGCTGACAGCTCAGAGCCTGGAGCCTGCTTCGGATTCTGGGTCTCCCCTCTCTCTCTGCCCCTCCCCTGCTCACGCTCTGTCTCTCTCTCTCTCAAAAATAAACAAACATTAAATAAATTTTTTAAAAAAGTAATTCCGGTTCTGAATTTTTATAGAAAAAAAGAATGTAAGATTAGTTTTGAAAATGATGAGGCACCTGGCAGGCCTAGTTGGCAGAACTGTGTGGCTCTTGATCTTGGGATTGTGAGTTTGAGCCCCATGTTGGATACAGAAATTACTTAAAAATAAAAAAAAAATCTTAAAAAAAAAAGATTTGAAAATATTAATATAAGTCTTAGCACTATTTCAAAAGGGCAGTTTCCGAATTGCGTGCCGGTATATGTGAACCTACGTTAACTGAAAGGTCATACAAAAGGAAGCAATGAGAGGATGTAGAGGAAGTGCGACCTTGGCGTGCTGCAGGTGGCAAAGTAAAACAGTGCAGCCACTGTGGAAAACGGTCAGGTGACTCCTCAAAAAGTTAAACATTCAATTATCGTCTGATCCAGCAATTCCCTCTGGGTAAGCCCCAAAGAATTAAAAGTAAGAACTGGAACAGAAATTTGTGTAGCCATGTTCACATCAGAATTATTCACAACAGCCTCAAGGTGAAAGCGACCCAACTGTCTCTCCAGTTGAAAAGAAAAACAAATATGATATAAACATACAATGGAATATTATTCAGCCTTAGAAAGGGAGGGAGGAAGGAAATTCTGACACATTTTACATGGATGGACCCAGAGGGGATTATGCGAAGTGAATCAAGGCAGTCTTAAAGGACTGGCTTATGATTCCATTTACACGAGGTGTATATAGAACGGTGGTTGCCAGGCGCTGGGCGGGGGGTGGGGGGGCGGTGGGGAGGAAAAATGGGGTGATGCCTAATCCGGAGTTGGATGGTGGCGATGGCTGCACAACAGTGTGAATGTACTGAATGCCACTGAGCTGTACCCATAAAAATGGTTAAGACAGAAACTTTCATGTTATGCCTATTTCACCGCAATTTCAAACACAACGACAAAGTAACGAGCCCTGGAGTAGGAGCACGAGCACGTGAGAGTCCACGTGGGAATCCGCTGAGGACAAGGAGATCGGCACACGGCCAACTCCGGCTAATCTGTAAAATACCCTCTCCATTCCACTTGGGAGAAACTAAGAATTAGTCTAGATTAGGTTAGAGTAAGAAGTAATCTTAAATTCTCAGAAAATTCTAAGAAGAAAAGTTACTTCTCGCACACACTGCATGTCCATCTCTGGCCAGCAGAGGTTAAGTTTGGCACCACCCTCATTCAGGGATGAAGGCTGTGGTGGCAGGGGCAAGGGGACCCAGGGAACAACAGAGAGGCTCTTCTTTCTGCTAACGTTTCATTGCCCGAAGCACTGCCACGGCCACGAGTAACTTCGAGGGGGAGGGAGGTACGATTCTACCAGGGAGCCTGCAGAGGAGCCAGCGAGCCTGGTGAACCGCAGTTCTGACCTAAGTTCCGATGTAACTGGCCTGTTAATACACTGAAGCACAGTACTTACTTTCAGTCTTAGCCAGCGGGATACCATGGAGACAAATCCTGTACCTAACTGTGTACAAAAATTGTATACCATGCACACAAATCGACTGGGAAAACAGCTACTTTAAAGCACAGAGGCAAAAACAAACTGATTTAACGGGTCAAGACGTGTATTGTTAAGCCAAATACCGAGCCTGGAATACAGATGCTGCCCGAGGGAAGAATAAATGACAGAATGCACGCCCTGAAACGACTGTTCTCTTCCCGTAATGAGCGTAAGGCAGGCCAGCCCAACAGGATTCTGGTTAGTAGGATTCCCTAGCACAGTGAGGCAACAACTGGAGATAACATGATGTATATAACAAGAGAAGATGATGGGGGCTAAAAGCCAAGAAGGACGGGTAGCATACAACAAATCCCTGGACAAAAGACGGCTTTCACTTTAGGCGGTCCAAGCCAAAAAAGTAATTGCTAAAGTCAGGCAGGAAAGGAAGGAAGAACTTTCGGGGACTCCAGGCCAACTTTTTTTTTTTAATGTTTATTTATTTTTGAACGAGAGAGACAGAGTATGTGCAAGGGAGGGAGGGCACAAAGAGGGAGACACAGAATCCGAAGCAGGCTCCAGGCTCTGAGCTGTCAGCACAGAGCCCGATGTGGGGCTGGAACTCACAAGCCGTGAGAGTCGGACCCTTAACCGACTGAGCCCTACAGGTGCCCTCAGGCCAACTTTTAAAATGAGTGCAGTGGCCCTGGGCCCGTTCGAACTCAGAATTGATGGCTCTGGTGAAATCTGACTGCTCTAAATTCTCATTTCCACTGAGGCACATGTAGAAAAACACGCACTTAACATTAAAACCCAACCAGGACAAAAGCACACACACTTTAATGATACGAAAACCACGACTACTTACCTCAGAGTTTGATAACGACTCTTTCACTCGGGGAGACTAAAAGAAATACAAAAAAGGCTTATTAACTCAAAACTTAGGTTACTTGTAGTTCCAAACTGCACTGAATGTGGAAATGCAAGTAAACTCCATTTCATTCTGATCCATTAAGTCACTGGTACCTCTAGGTAAAGTCTTCTGGAAAAAGAAAACATCACGATGCTTTTGGAGTGTCTACCGGGTAGCCTTTATTACATCAGCGCTCTATGGTATTTTAAGAGTTCCCAACTTGAGGTTTATAAGCAAACATAACGGGACTGAGTTCTCAGGCGGTAGGGAGGTCACGCCTCTTCAAAATACAACTCTTTCTACTAATCGTGAACATACGTACATAATATCCTAGACCGAAAGCAAGCCTTCAAGCTCACTATCCAATATATCCTCAAAGCAGAGTAATCTGGATTATGGGCTTAACCTGGAGAATACTCTTGAGCCCAAACTGAAAATTTTGGCAAATTTATAATCTTCCATTTGAAAATGTGAGCTAAACTTATTTAGTAAACCGTTAACAGTCAGTAGTGATTCTGGATACAGGTGACGGAGGATTCAAAAATAACCCCTTAATATATGTCTAAACAAATATCAATTTATGTTAAATTCTACCAAGCATAAATTTAGACTACCTAAAAGGTCACCGTAGTTGTTTTTTTTTTTAAGTTTTCATCACTATTTCATTAAAGAGAATCGAGGTTCAGGTGACAGCTAATAAATCACAGCAAGTATACGGCCAACCCCGAACCCTTTTTTGTTAAAATTTATGTTTGGAAATAATTTCAAACTTACAGAAATTTCTGTTAGAATCGAGAACTGTACAAAGAACCCAAGTATACCTTTGACCCAGATTCACCCATCATTAACTTTTTTTCCTTATCTGCTTTATTGTTTAGATGTCACTTTCTCTCTTTTTAAAGATATATATTGACCCGATCACGTTGCTCCTGCACTATCTGAGAATAAGTTACATAGATTGTAGCTGCTTCCCACTGAACCATCGCCATGTATTTCTTAAGAAGAGGGAGAGTCTCTTATCTAACTTCACACCACTATAGTTATCAACTTGGGTAAATTTCACAAGAATGCGAATTTTCATCAGCTAGTCAGGGCATTTGCTAAGTTGTCCAGTATGCAGGAACTATTTTTCCCCTTGCAACTAACAGGCAATCTGTGGAGAAGACGCTTCGAGACCCTGAAAATATTCTGCTCATTGAAAACTTCCCCGATACTCAGCATCCGCCGGTGATCCCTGTCTGACCTAAGTGTTATGACTGCGATCACGGCTTATAAAATGAGGCCACGTTTACAGTCAGCACCGGCAATTCACTGTCATGGAAAACCATCCCTTCCCCCCCTTATTTATCTACCTACTCGTTGTTGGCACAGACTCATAGATTCCTATTTTTTAAATGGTTTACAAATTCTTACTGCACTTAAAGATCTCGATAGTTAAATTCTAATTTGGTCAGTGGGAGCCCATTCAATCTAGTCCTTGTATTATTACGACTTTTTTTTTTTTAATAAAAAACTTTTCTTTAGGACAAAAGAAGTTATTCCAGATTCATCTTGTATGTTCCCTGGGTAAAGCCCTGGAATCAGCCATTTCTCCGAAGGGGCCCTTGTTCTTTTAGCACAGAACGGCATTAAAGGCCAGGACGTGGGCATAAAGTGTGCTCACCGCTCTTGTTTTCCTGACTCTCTGCATACCTGGTAATCTTTGAATAGATGCCAGATGCTGTGAATTTTACCTTGTTGCATGCTGATAATTTTGTATTTCTATAAACCTTCTTGAGCTTTGCCCTGGAATGCAGTCAAATTACTTGGAAACAGTTTAATCCTTGTGGATCTTGCTTTATGAGTTGTTAGTTGAATCTGGAGCAGTGCTCCATCTAGGGCTCTACGCTCCCCACTACTGAGACACACTTTCTGAGAACTTGACCCAATGTCTTGTGAATGACGGTTTCCACCTCTGGCTGGTGGAAACGGGCACCGTGGGCTCTCTGCGAGGGCGGGGTGCCGCTATCTGGTCTCAGGTGGTTTTCTCCCGTGTACTCCTCGAAGAGTATTCCACTGAACACTCGAAAGGGGGCCTCTGCAGACTTCTGAGCTTCTCTCTGTGTGTAGCACTCTCCTCTCTGGTATTTATTGATGTTATCTACTTTCGTCTCCCTGGACTCTTAGCCCTATTTCCTCATCTCAGGAAAACACTCTTCAAGCCATCATGAAGGGAATAGTCAATCAAATAAAACTGCTCCCGAACTGACATTAATGGAAGAATGAGCAGAGAAGGACATTAAAACAGTTGCCATAACTATGCTACAGTTCTAGTACACATTATGTTCAAAAAGTTAAGTAGAGACAAGGTGTAAAAATGAACAAGCATGAAATCATACTTCTAGAATATTACAATGTCTGTGATATAAAATAGATTGAATGGGATTAGCAGCAATCAGGCACTGCAGAAGAAAAGATGAATGAATTTGAAGGCCCACAATAGAAACGATGCAAAATTAGACTGCATAAAAAGAGAATTTTAAAAAAGAAAATCAGTGAACTAGCAGACAATTTCAAGCAGCTTCTATACATGTTATTGGAGTCTCCAAGGTGCATGAAGGGCAGAAAAAAGAAATCTGAAAATATAATGGGCGAAAAATTTCTAAACTTGATAAAAACCTATACACCCAGGCATATCATAATCAAATTGCTCAAAAAACCCATTCGAAAAGAAGAAAAACAAATCTTAAAAGCAGCGAGAATAAAAAGACGTGTAACTTATAAAATAACAAGACAAAGGATACCAGATTTCTCAATAGAAACAAGAATACCGTGGAATGACATCTTCAAAATACTAAAAGAAAAAGCCTCTCATTCTAAAATTCTGTACCTAGCAAAAGTATCTTTTCAAAACAAAGGTGAAACAGAGACATTTTTGGACAAAAAAACCTTAAAGAAATCCTCACCAGCAGATCCACACTACAAAAAATGTTTAGGGAAGTTCTTCAGCAAAAAAGGAAATCATATAAAGATGGAAATCTGGATCTCCGTAAGAGTCTAGTTTGAAGATGTGCTGAATTTTGTAAGTTTTTTCAGAACATATAAAAATATATGCCTTGTCCTCTCTCTAGGCCTATTAATATTACAAGACTTCCTAATACTGAACCACCTTGCACCCTACCCCGCTTGCTCATGGCGTATACTCAGCGTAGTTCAGTTTAGTGTTAAAAGACCTTCCTTTCACAAAAGAATTCACGGCATCAAAAATGGCTATAAGAATAACATGAAAAACACAGAAAGCTGCTTATTCTGAGAACAAAGTGTATAATTTTCTATGCTGTTTACGTTATCGGTGTATTGTTATAAAATACTACATTATAAAATCCTGTTAAGTATTTCAGAACTACAGAATTTTAAATAAATTTCTCTTACAGAAAGCTAGGGGGTAATACTCAGACACTGAAACACTAATTTACCCTCCCAAGTATTATGTGTTGGTCAGAGGAACAACGGTATCATCTCTTTCACAGGAAGCTAGACCACAAGATTCATGTACCTTTAGCTTCCTCTCTGATCACTTTAACACAATGTTAACAGGAACACTGATTTAAGGAGGAAACATAGGAAAACGTAAGGAGAAAGTCTCCTTACACAGTCTCACATTTTAATAAACTCACAATCGTATGTAAACATACGTTTATATCTGTTATCTCCTGATGAGCTTTCCAAGGTTAGAACGCAATAAATTTTTGCCAATTTTCATTGGCAAGGTCTTTACAAACTTAGCTCTGCAAAAAGACTAGACTGGAAGACTTCAGCTGACAAGATCAACAAATCTTCAATGTCGACCAGCAAGTCGTAAGCGCCATGACACAGCAGATCTTGTAAGCAGGCAGACATATACCCACCTCCCCACTCATACCACAAAAAGGTTCTAGGCGGTTAAAGCTGTGATGAACCTCAAACAGTAGTATTTCCCACACACATTTCTATTCTTGGGAATGAGTCCTAACAATCAACTTGAGGCAAGAGTGATGGAATAAAACCAAAATAAGACCTCTGTCTACACACACCCACACACACCCTCCAGGATATACCAACTGAAGAAAGGTACATTGCTCTTCTTCAGGCAGAAGGTTAGCAGACTTCAGGGACAAAGTTCTGACTGTTAGGCTTTCAAGTTCAATAATCTTTTCTTCTGCAATGTCTACTCAGCCATTAATCCTATCCAGTGTATTCTCACCTCAGACACGGTAGTTCCCCATCTCTAGATTTTGGTCATTTTTATACGCCCTAAATATCATATTCAAAAAAGTGTCAGTCCACTTTTCCACGTAGCTTTAAGTAGGGCTCCTATTGTTAACAACTCGTTCAAGGAAATTCTACCGCTAACACTTGTGTTTTTCGCATTTTAGCTGTTAAGCTGAACAGAACCAAAGAATATAGCATATCTCAGAAGCTTCGGACAAAAAGACAGAGCTCTAGCAAAAGCACCCAGTTTAACAAAACCTACCCTGAGTTGTGAAATTGCTGCTTTCCCTTCCTCACTTTCTTCATCAAATTCATCATCGCTCCACTCCCAGCCGCCATCTTCTGTCTTATGAAGGCGGCCGCTGGAACCTGGTACTCTGCGAACCTGCGCGTGAGGAAGACAGATGTGGATCATGGCAGTGCTTGGTGTTTGCTGTATACACTGTACACATCGTCTACGCCTCATCTGCTCTTTGTGCTCCACTATCAGTCTTTACTCCACCACTGACTTTCCCGAGGCTTCTATACTCTTGAGCCCAAACGCTATCCAAATCCTTCTTACGTGAAGTCATAGGCCAAATCTTTTTAATGGTTTCATGTTCTGAGAGGTTTAAAAATTTTTTTAGCCTCTGAAATAAATAAATCCAAGAGAAAGAAGATTCTGCTTTTTTCTTTTTAATTTTAAAAATCACAATTATACCTGCAGTTTCAAGAGTACTATAGCTGCGCAAGTTTTGTTAAGAAAAACAGCAGTTTTCCTAACACTTATCCACTTACACAGGGGGAACCATTTTCAACTCATTTTAGCTTATTCTTTTTTTAAATTAGTATTCATCTCTCTAAGAATGTGTTATTACTACCCCTTGAATTTTTGGTTTTAGGAATTATCTACTGGACTTCAAACTATAAAAGATGAGAATTTAATACTATTATCAACCTCCCTCTTTTCTCAAGATACACTGTAATTGTGATGAAATCAAAATTCAGTGTTTCCATGACATGATTATATAAATGATACAGTTAAGTCTTATTGTATATTACAATTACTTTTCTTTCCTGTATGACTTTTTTTGTTTCCCCTGGAGTTAATATTTGCTTATTTTTATGTACTTGTCATATTTATCTCCAAATTCTCTGTGTAAATCTCCTCTCACCATATTCATATACAATATTAAGTACTCATCAGGATCATCTTCCTGAGGAAGACCCTCACCAGAGCCTCCCACCTAGACTGGTTTCACACCAGCTCTGGACTTCAGATCTCACTCTATCATCAGCCAGAGGACCATGTTTCCTGGACCACATGACTTCCATGTTCTCAGTTTAAGCACTTCCTCCATTATTAGCATAGCACATTAACTAAAGCCATGCGTTTCTCAACTTTCTTGATTCCATCCCTACACTTCACTTACAGTTTGCCTGGTAAAAAAAGTCTGGGTTAGTAGAAAAACTTTCTTTTATAATGTTGCACACAACCTGCTTCGTTGTGACCCGGCTTCCAGAGGAGCAGTCCGTGATCTTTCCCCCTTCTCTGGAACCTACAGGATCTTTTTTTTGCCTCCAGTATCTGAGCTAGCATGGCAATGTGTCCTACTGCTGGTCTATTTCCATTCACTGTGCTAGGTACTTGGGCTCCTTCAATCTGGAAATTCATGACTATCCTGTTTTGGAAATTTTTCTTGAATTATTTCTTCAGTGATTTCTCTTCTCTGTTTTTCTAGTTTGCTTTTCTGGAACTCTTTACTCAAAGACTGAACCTTCTCAAATGATCCTCTAATGTTGTTGTCTTTTTCTCCTGTTATCTATCTCTTGGTCATTTGGGGTCTATTTTCTGGGAAATTTCCTCAGCTGAACCATACAACCTGTGTATTGAATATTTGCATTTCTTCTCTGATGTTTTCAATTTCCAAGAGCTTTTTGTTCATGGAAGTGTCACTGCCTATATGCTCCTTTTCTAAAGTAACAGCTTTAGGGGCGCCTGGGTGGCTCAACTGGTTAGGCATCCGACTTCGGCTCAGGTCATGATCTCATGGTTTGTGAGTTCGAGCCCTACGTCGGGCTCTGTGCTGACAGGTCAGAGCCTAGGGCCTGCTTCGGATTCTGTGTCTCCCTCTCTCTCTCTCCCCATCCCTCACTCGTGCTCTGTCTCTCTCTTTTTCTCTCAAAAATAAACATTAAAAAAACATTTAAAGTAATAGCCTTATTGAGATATAATTCATACACCACAAGGTGCCATTTAAGGTATACAATTCAATTATTTTCAGTATATTCAGAGTTGTGAAACCATCTCTACAATTAAATCTAGAACGCTTTCCTCACTCCCCCACACCACGAAAAATGCCACAGAACCATTAGCAGTCACTGCCCATTTCTGTACGATCCTCCCAGTCCTGGGCAACCTTGAATCTACTTTGTCTCTGTACATTTGCCTATTCTGGATATTTCACATAAATAGAATCGGATACTATGTGGTCTTTTATAACCAGCTTATGATTAGCATAATGTTTTAAAGGTTCATCCATGTTATGACAGGTATCAGTACTTCGTTTCTTTTTACTGATGGGTAATATTTCATCATATGGACACATGACAATTTATAGATCCGTTCACCAACGGATGGAGAATCGGGCTGTTTCCATTTTTTAGGTATTACGAATAATGCCGCTGGGAACATACCTGTACATACCTTTGAGGGTGCGTGTTTTCAATTCTCCCAGGGATGCCTAGGAGTGGAACTGTTGGCTCACACAGCAGCTTTGTTCAGTCTCTTAAGAAAGTGCCAGACTACCTTCTAAAGTGGCTGCACCATTTCACATTTTCATCATGAGTGTGTGAGGGTTCCAGGTTCCCCGCATCTTTATCAACACTTGCCACTGTCTGTCTTTATTATTACAGTCAACCCAGTGGGCCTTCATTGTTTTTGTGTAGTGTGAGGAAAGGGCCCAACTTCACGATTCACTCTGGTAGCTGCACACAGTGATTTAACAGAGTCTAGAACTAATTCATCAAGCGTGTAACATCCCTCTCATTCCAGTAGACAGCTCACATACGCATACTGTAGACTAACGGTATTTGATGAATAAACACATCAAAGGATGCTAAAGAAAGGACTGAAAAAAATGAGTCATACACTATCAACAGAGAATTACTTAACATATACTTTCAAAATGCACAAGTAAATCTACTCTAACCAATTCCTAGGAAACTGGAGTTAAATCCCCATTTACCTTTTTAGCTCTTTCAGAAATAGTTGGTGCTCTCTGCAGTATTTTTTCTTGAAGAAATTCTTTATTCTGCAGAGGAAAAAAAACAAGGTTTCTTCTTAAAAGAAGCTTTTATTGAACCACAGAAATTGACACAGGATACTCACTACAATTAAAATATGCTACGGTAACTATTTTATAAAGAAGACTGAGGAAAGCTTCCATTCTTTTATTCTGAAGCTTCTCTGGTACATCACTACCATAGTTTCACAAATTGAGACAGAGCTTTGGTGTACTGTATGAATATTATCAGTGACAAGTTTGCTTTACCCTAGGTCCTTTAGAATCATGGTCCCACACATCTGACTACGGTAACATCTCACTGATCTGTTATCTGTGGGAAATGAGAAGCTTACCAAATTCAGTAGTAAAACCTTTGAAATGAGAGTTCCGTATTTTTCACAGACTATATTTATAATGGCAATATTCGTTGTTCGGTATAAGTTTAACCTGATGTTTAAATTAATCTATAGGAAAAATACATCTACCAATTCTAAAGCATGTGTCTTAATGACCAAAGGTTGTACAGATAATGCCCCCAGCAACGGTGTGATCTACCATCGCTTTTCCAAACATAATCATCTGAAGAGAAAGCGACTTCTGACCAGTGAATCTAATTTAGGTAACCGAGGTGGATCACGTGAACACGTAAAATCAAAAGTCAGAATTTCTTACCTTTGCTTTTTGGAAAAATTTGTGCCTTAACAGTTCTGCTGCTGTTGGTCTAAAACCAGAAAAGAACGTTTTAATAGTTAATTCAAGTGTAACTGTGGGTTTCCATCTTCAAAAATGAGAAAATGATTTCTTGAGCAGCAAGATAAAATCTCAGTGTTCTCCACTTTCCTTAACGGGCTAAAAAGCAAAAAGCAGGATAAACTTGGTAGAAGACATTGAGTAGAGAAGAAAACTCAAACAGAAATGCTCTGATAATAACTACTGTAGGTTCTTTGCAAAATGTTTCCTTTGGAATCATCATTTCTTAGTGGCTTCCAATATACTTGCTATTATTTTCCCAAGAATATTATTTCCCAATAGTGTAGACAGTACCTACTTTAACAAGTCATAAAAATAAATTTAATCTCACAAAGAGGAAACGGACCAAAACAAGTGCTGTGCTTCTTGCCATGTGGCTGCTTGCCAGCCTTCAACTTATGTAAATACATATTCTTAAAAATAGACCTGATGGGGGCCTGGGTGGCTCAGTTGGTTAAGCGTCCGACTCTTGATTTCGGCTCAGGCTGTGATCTCACGATTGTGACTGGGCCCTGTAACAGGCTCGGCGCTGGGCATGGAGCCTACTTAAGATTCTCTCCCTCTCTCTCTGCCCCCTCCCCTGCTTGCACTGTATCTCAACACACACACCCACACACCCACACACCTACACACACAAACAGATCTCACAATTTCCTTTAAAAAGTTAAAGATTCTAAAAGTAATGTATATATTCCCAAATTGAATCTAAATTCAGTTTTTAACTCAACTGTACAGATAAAGGCATCATCGCTGTCAACTGTACAATCTTTTAAATACTATGATTGAGAATAAATAAACAATACTACACTTAAGAGACTGGACCTGATTATACCACACCCCCCACTATGTAACTCTGAGCAAATCTCTTCTCGAAGGTTCTGTATCACCTGGCCAAGCCCCTGAAGCAGTGGGTCTTAAATTACTGTGCACTATTCTATCTGGGAGTTTTGAAAAAAATCCCAATGCCCAGGCTGCACCCCGTACCAATTAAACCAGAATCTGTGGGGGACATCAGTAGTTTTTAAAATTCCCCAGGTGATTTTAATGTGCATTCACGCTTGAGAAGCAGGGCTTCAAAGATTGAGGAAACAGAATCGAATGTGCTATGCAAACTGAACGTAGACCTTATCCTTCCTCCGTTCTCATTCGGTCAAGATTTCAGTATGGCCAACAGTCTGCACAACATTGCTTCTTATCATTTGTCCCTTCCTTCTAGGTTCATTTCCTTCTTTCTAAAGTACTATCTATATTTTTCTAAAACCAAGTTAGTTAACATACAGTGTAATAATGACTTCGGGAAAAGAATTTAGTGATTCACCACTTACATTTAACACCCAGTGCTCATCTCAACAAGTGCCCTCCTTAATGTCCATCACCCGATTTTCCCTTCCCCCGACCCGCCGCCTCTCCAGCAACCTCAGTTTGTTCTCTGTATTCAAGAGTCTCTTACGGTTTGCCTCCCTCTCTGTTTTCATCTTATTTTTGCTTCCCTTCCCCTATGTTCATCTGTTTTGTATCTTAAATTTCACAGGAGTGAAATTATATATTTGTCTTTCTCTGCTTATTTGACCTAGAATAATACATTCTAGTTCAATCCGTGTTGTTGCAAATGGCAAGATTTCACTCTTTTTGATTGCTGAATAATGTTCTATCATATATACATGTACATACACACACACACCCCCCACATCTTCTTTATCCGTTTATCAGTCGATGAACATTTAGGATCTTTCCATACTTTGGCTATTGTTGATGGTGCTGCTATAAACACTGGGGTGCATGTGTCCCTTCGAATCAGCATTTTTGTAGCCTTTGGATAAATACCTAGTAGTGCAATTGCTGGATTGTAGGGCAGCTTTATTTTTAAATTTTGAGGAACCTCTATACTGTTTTCCAGAGTGGCTGCACCAGTTTGCATTCCCACCAGCAGTGCAAGAGGTTCCTCTTTCTCCTCATCCTCGCCAACATCTGTTGTGGCCTGAGTTGTTAACTTTAGCCATTCTGACAGGTTTGAGGTGGTGTCTCATTGTGGTTTTGATTTCTATTTCCCTGATTATGAATGATACTGATGAAGTACAATTCGTAGGAGTTCTTCTAAGTGATAAAACTTGACTGGAAATTTTTGTCTGAAAAAATCTTAATTTCATGCTTATTCTTAAACAGGAGTTTGACTAGATGGAGAATTCTGGGCTAACAGTTGTTTTCTCTCACTCGGCATTATTCCAGGATATTCTGGCCTCCACGGATTATCACTGGGAAAGTGGCTATCAGCCCGCCAGCTATTCCTCAGGAGGGAAACTGGCCCTCAGCTTGCATTTAACAGAGTCTCTATGCACGTGCAGTTTCATGACTTGTGCGCAAATGGGAAACGGGAAATACTGCTTGGCATTTGGGGGGATGGCTCTTTAGTCTGAGGATATAGGTACTTCATCAGTTCCACAAGATTCTCAACCATTATTTCTTTGAGTGTTGCTTCTCCCATTCTCTCTCATCTCCCCTGGAAAGTCTGTGCGTGTGCGTGTGTGCGCGCGTGTGCATGCGTGCATGTATGTACGTGTGCATGCATGCGCACGCAAACACACGCTGAACCTTCTCATCGTGTTCATCATTCTTTTATGTTTCCATTTTTTAAAATCTTTCTGTGTTGCATCCCGAGCCATTTCCTCAACATAGTGTAGCGTGACTGAGTAAGAGCAGGAACTCTACGGTCAAACTGTATGGGGTGCGATTCTAGCTCCAACATTTAATAGCTGTGTGACTTTGGGCAATGTTACTTAACCTCTCTGTGATTCAGTTTCATTCGTAAAACAGCGAAGACAGTAGTGTCATCCTCAAGGGGTGATAGATGTTAAGTGTTTACAACGCCACCTAGTAACTTGATTAGCAGTCAGTAAGTAATTCTCTTTTTTGTGTGTTTTATTGGCCGTTCTGTTTAATCAACCCATCTAAGTTTTTTTCTGAACTTAGAAATGTTCTAAACAGGGTATAATTTTGGCTTATAAACTGGAAACAGATGTTCTACAGCTTCTAAATATTTTTCTTTGTTAAAAAACTTTTTTATTTTGAAATAATTTCAGGCTTACAAAAGAGATGCAAAGATACTAGAGATCCTACATACCTGTTACTAGTGTCCCCTAACATTTTATATAACCATGGTATAATTATCAAGATATTAACTAAACTAAAAATATTAACATTGCTATACTATTAGTTACAGACTTTATTTTTTAAAATATTTGTATTTATTTAATTTTGAGAGACAGCCCGTGCCCATAAGCAGAGGAGGGGCAGAGAGAGAGAGGAAGACACAGAACCTGAAGCAGGCTCCAGGCTCCTAGCTGTCAGCACAGAGTCTGACACGGAACGCAAAACCACAAACCATGAAGATCATGACCTGAGCTGGAGTCTGACACTTAACTAACTGAGCCACCCAGGTGTCCCGATTACAGCCTTTAATATATTAATACTGGTACAATACTAAGACTTTATTCAGATGTCCCCAGTTTTTGCCCTAACATCCTTTTTCTGTTTCATGGTCTGATTCGGGACACCGCGTTTCATTTGGTCTTCATGTCTCCTCCACCTCCTCCAATCTGGGGCACCTTCTCAGTCATCCCTTTCCTCACTTGTGAAGAGTGCTGGCCAGGGAGCTTGCAGCATATCCCTCGATCTGGGCTCGTCTGATGTTTTCTCACTACAGACTGAAGTTAAAGATTTAAGGAAGGAACACTTCAGAGGTGATACGCCTTTCACCTTGTATCAGGGAGGCCATGACGATCAATCTGTCTTCTTACTGGATGTTAACCTGGGTCGCTTGTGGAGGAGGTGTCCACCAGGTTTCTCCACTCTAAAGCGACTATTTTCCCTTTTTCATACTCATCAGAAGCAAGACACTAAGTCTAGCCTAGACTCCAGGGAATCCATTAAGTTTTACATTTTGGTTTATAATTATAGTTTTCATTTCTTTCTTTCTTTTTTTTTTAACGTTTGTTTATTTTTGAGAGTGAGAGTGAGACAGAGCGTGAGCAGGGGAGAGGTGGAGAGAGAGGGAGACACAGAATCTGAAGCAGGCTCCAGTCTCCGAGCTGTCAGCACAGAGGCCGATGCAGGGCTCGAACCCACCGACCACGAGATCACGACCTGAGCTGAAGTCGGACGCTCAACCGACGGAGCCACCCAGGCGCCCCTAGTTTTCATTTCTAAGCAGCGTCGTTTGTTTTCTTGGTCACAGTCATAATCTTATGATTTTGATTTCTTCCATTAGGATTTTAATTATTTTAAATATACTTATTTTATAGATTCCTCAGGTATCTGCATTATCCGAAGTTTCTGGAGCACTGATTCTTCTGCTCGTGGTGTCTGCTGACCCTGGTTTGCTGGGTGGGATCTTACTGTGTGTTTTGTGATTTCGGACTGTGATCCCCTCAGTGAGGCGTTATTTGCAGGAATCTCATGGACCTCGAGTTCAAACAGTACAGTTTTCTAGTTGCTTCTGTCAGAAATAAAACTGGTTCGGCAATAATTTTTTTTTTTACTCTTATAAAAAAAAACCTTGTGGGTTCCTGGACAACATGGGTAGTACAAACTCAGACTGTCAGCCTACACGACGTCCAGGTCAGAGGGTTTGATTATTCAAGAGAAATTTTTGTTGTGTCTTCGTGATGATGGACACATATTTTGTCTTCTGGTCTATCCGTTTACTCAGAAGGTCGACTTGTGGAGGTCTTAGTCGTAAGCAGGGATCTCAGCTCAGATCCCCAGTGGCTGGACCCAGTCCCACGGGGGAGTCTGAAATCTAACTGAGCACGTTATGAGACGACAGTGTCCCCCTGAGGGCAGCCACAGGGTTAGTTCATGATATTTCTTCTCTGATTTAGGTCTTCCTAGTTATTGCTGGCACCTGAGGGCCTTGCTTCATGGCAAGCTTATCTCTGGATTTGCTTGTTTGTTTGTTTTAATTTTTTTGGGGGGGGATTTATTTATTGAGAGAGAGAGAGAGAGAGAGAGAGAGAAAGAGACAGAGCATGAGTGGGGGAGGGGCAGAGAGAGAGAGAGACACACAGAATCCGAAGCAGGCTCCAGGCTCTGAGCTGTCAGCACAGAGCCTGATGCGGGGCTCGAACTCACAGACCGCGAGATTATGACCTGAGCCGAAGCTGGCCACTTAACCGACTGAGCCACCCAGGCGCCCCAAGGATTTGTTTTTTTTTAAGTTTGATAAATTTATTCAGCATTTATAGGTGTTTGTAACAAAATAATTCTGTTATTTTAGTTACTTAACTAAAGCAGAAGCAAAAATCTCCCTCTTTTGTTCAGAAACAAGGGTCTAATAGCACAAGTTTGACTTTGCTACCTATTTTTCTTACCCTTTCCAGAATTTCCAACGATAAATTCTGAAGTCCCATTAAGTATACTAAAGACATGTCTAGCGATGTCAATTAAAATCTTTTATTTTTGTTGCTCTTTACAGAAATCAAAATTTAAAAACTCTTAGCGCTAAAAATCTGAGTGGAACATACACGTGAAACAGAAAAAATGAGATAGAGGAAACTGAACCCTAATTCAGAATCAAAAGTTTTGGATTCAAGTCCCACCTCAGCGATGAGGTAGTTGGTTGACCTCACGGCTGGAAGGTTGTACTCAATGACTTCCGACCTTACTGGATTCTGTTTAATTCACAAAGATACACACAGTGGATGAACCTGTTTATTCACTGACTTGCCATCCAATCTGTCTAGTGTTAACAAGTAAGGGCTTTGAATTGTCGGTACACTTATTAAAACCTTTCCGATAAGGAAATGCATATATGATTATGTGTCATTAGATATAACGCTGGCGATGTGTATTTCTTTTGTTATTAAAATTGTAAACAGCATCAAGATACTTGTTTGCTTATGACTTTTAAGTACCAAATTGAAAACAAGTCCTCCCACTAACTTGGTATTTTATTAACACAGAGTTCACAATGTACAAATTTATAAAAACTTAACCAGGAAATAGCTGAACTATTTAGAGTATACACTGTATACGAAAAAGAAGGGAGAAAGTAATTCATTCATTTCCAATGTAGTGTAATAGTCTCTGTGTATTTTTTCTAAAGTTTATATTTAAATAAATAAATCTGAATATGCAGAAATAATTTCCTGCACATGAATGTATGTACGTGACACTTAGACTTCCCACAACGGTTTACATATTTGACAAACGTAAGCTTTATCTCATATTTTACCTTTTTTCTGGATCCTTTTGAAGGCACAAGGAAATCATTTTCCTAAATGATTTTCCGTATTTTTTCAGCATTTCTTTATCTTGAACGCCAGTTTCCAGAGAAGGAGGATCATTCTGTAGTGTCAGCATTAAAACCTGGAAGAATTTTCGATATAACATAAACTTCTGAAGACTCAGT
This sequence comes from Paguma larvata, assembly GCA_030068075.1. Classification (NCBI taxonomy): domain Eukaryota; kingdom Metazoa; phylum Chordata; class Mammalia; order Carnivora; family Viverridae; genus Paguma; species Paguma larvata. The sequence continues at coordinate 6,139,278 of CM057824.1, read as the reverse complement.
AAGGTACCGTGGCCAAGATTCTTCAATACAGACAACTCACAACACAGGAGGAGGTTGTATTTTCTGGAGGTTCACCATCTAGACCAGCTGTTTGGAACACAGCGTTATGTAGGTCTTTTCCACACAAATAATATTCTACAGACAGTTGGCTTCCTAGGTCATGTGTCTGCAAGGGCTCAACAGTCTTAGCAGCGAATGTCCTTTAGTTAGAAACCTTTCTCACAGGGCGCCTGGGGGGCTCAGTCTGTTCAGGGTCGGACTTCGGCACAGGTCATGATCTCATGGTTCGTGGGGTTGAGCCCTGTATCAGGCTCTGCGCTGACAGAGCAGAACCTGATTTGGATTCTCTGTCTCCTTCTCTCTTTGCTCCTCTCCTGCTCATGCTCTCTGGTTCTCAATGTAAGAACAATTAAAAAAAAAAAAAAAAAAAAAAAAGGAACCCTTTCTTCAGGTCCTCTGTCCCCATTCTTTGAGAGAGAGAGCGAGTGAGTACAGGGGAAGGGCAGACAGAGAGAGAGAAAGAGAATCCCAAGCAGCCTCCACACTGTCAGCACAGAGCCTGATGTAGGGTTTTACTCACAAACCGCGATATAATGACCTTAGCTAGAAACATCACCGGCTGAGGCAGCCGGGCTCCCTCTGTCCCTCTTCTTATACTGTCCAACGACTTTATCAAAAAAATGTAAAATCAGGGCGCCTGGGTGGCTCAGTCGGTTGAGCACCCAACTTGAGCTCAGGTCGTGGATTTGAGCCCCACGCCAGGCTTGCTGCTGTCAGCCTGCCAGTGCGGGGCCTGCTTGGGATCCTCTGTCCCCCACCCCCCACCCCGTCCCATGTTTGCTCTCTCGAAAATAAACATTTAAAAATAAATAAATAAATAAACAAACAAAAGTAAAATCATAGCCAAAAATAATAAATAAAATCATGGCAAAAAAGTGTGACCTTGCTGATTTTACCTATTCGTGGCTGTTTTAACGTGACCCCTCGTCACCTGGACTTCTCTTCCCAGAACTCCTTGCGGAAGTCACTGATGGTGCCTACTTACCAGAGCTATAGCCTTTTCCAGTTCTTCTACCTTCTCTGCAGTAACTATTTTGATTGTTCTGTCTATCCTAAATTTCTTCCTTCTTTGTAATGAAAGTCATATTTATGTGGTGGGATTTGGGATGATTTGTGTTTTTCTAGACTTGTGACTTTTTTATAAACGCATAAGCTATTTTTTTTTTAAGTTTATTCATTTATTTTTGAGAGGGAGGACACAAGTGGGGGAAGGGCAAGAGAGAGAGAGAGAGAGAGAGAGAGAGAAGAAAGAGAGAGAGAGGGAGAAGTCCAGGCTCCTTGCTATCGATGCAGAGATCATGACCCGAGCCGAAGTCGGACGCTTAGTCAACAGAGCCACCCAGGCGACCTATAAGCATAAGCCATTTTTCTAAACACAAAGTCAACACTAAAGAATAAAAAGGGACTGTAGTCAGAACTAACACTTGCTTTTCAGATTCAATTTGTATTTACTAAATGGAATTACTGAAAGCCAGAGGTATTTCCCATTTTGAGCAAATAGGTGAACGCGTGTACGTTTGTAACACACTGTAACATGGCTGCAATCCTGGAGTCACTGCCTGCAATGGATGCAAACGCACACCTCGTCTTCTCCCCTACCTCCTTTTAAAAAATAAAGCATTCCTTTGTCCTCAAAACAGCTTCCCACTTTACAGTTATAAAAACTTTTCCTTTTCAGATCCGTTTACTCTAGGATTAGTGTCTGAAAAGAAACCGGGACACGGGCTGGGGGAGGACGCTGACTGTGAAGCGCACCTTCATCGGCGGGTACTTGTGGTAAGGAGCTGCCCCGGTGGCCAGTTCAATGGCTGTGATCCCGAAACTCCAGATGTCCGCTTTGAAATCATAGCCTCGGACCTGCAACGACAGTACGCGGTTACTTCTGCCACCCTAAAAGCACTTTCATTTTATTTCTCTTTTTAGTAATCTCTACACCCAGCGTGGGGTTTGAACCCACAATCCCGAAGTCAAGTGTTACATGCTTTTCTGACTGAGCCAGGCTGGTGCCCCTAAAAGCACTTTTAAAAGGAAGCTTCTAATAATGTATCAAGAACCATGAAAGTGTTCATAAGCATTTTTTAATTAAAAAAAATTTTTTTATGCTTATTTGTTTTTGAGAAAGAGAGAGCCAGAGCCAGAGCACGAGCCGGGGAGGGGCAGAGAGAGAGAGAGGCACAGAATCCGAAGCAGGCTCCAGGCTCCGAGCTGTCAGCACAGAGCCGGATGTGGGGCTTGAACCCACAAACTGCAAGATCATCACCTGAGCCGAAGTCAGATGCTTAATCGACTGAGCCACCCAAGAGCCGCCTCTATTTGGTTTTTTTAGAGAAAGAGTTAGAACAAAATTGTTAGGCGGTAGTGGTGACTCCTGTTTTCCAAACTTTCTATGATACGGTATTGTTTTATCCTGTTATGGTACTGTTTTAACTGTCTCATAACTTAATTTTTATAATGAAAAAGGATACGAGGGGATGTGAATATTTCCAAAGTTCTTAATGTGAATATGTTGCCAAATTTCTTTCCTTTTATCCTATCATGAGCACATTATAATTTAAATATTTCATTTTCCATCCTAAGCAACACAGAAGAGACAGGTTGGGGGAGGGTGCAGTTTGGGACCTGAAATCAGAGCTCCACGTGATGTGCCGGCTGGACCCCCAGTGAGCGGGTGGGCCTCCCATGAGCCAGGTGCCAGCTCCCCTCTCCAGTGCTCCCTGACCCCCAGTGAGCGGGCGGGCCTCCCTTGAGCCAGGTGCCAGCTCCCCTCTCCAGTGCTCCCTGACCCCCAGTGAGCAGGCGGGCCTCCTGGGAGCAGGTGCCAGCACCCCTCTCCAGACTGCTCCCTGACCCCCAGTGAGCAGGCGGGCCTCCCGTGAGCCAGGTGCCAGCAGCCCTCTCCAGACTGCTCCCGGGGATGAGGTCCCCTAGCCCGACAACCTTGTTTATCAACAGGACCAGCAAGGTTCCTGCTTTGCCCTGAGTAGCAGGCTCCAGCCCCCTGCCAGCCCTCAGAGTTACTCAGGTGCCAATCACACCCTCGCAAGAAAACCGAGGGGCACCTCACTCTCTTGACTCTACAAAGCCTGTTTCCCACAGCAACTGTTCATTCGCTCTCTTCCTGAATACCGCCCCGTGTGGCATGCAGGGTCCTCCTCCCTGCAGCTCTGCGTATACGCGACTAAGAAGCTGTCGGTCTCCCCGGCCCAGGACCAGGTGTTGTGTGTTCGGCATCAGCGTTACCCTAGGGTGGGAATGCTTCCCTCACCTACAGGGCGAATACAGGCATTATCACCGAGTGGGAAGTGAATTTGGTTCTACGTAGCGACTTGGATATACGTCTAGGACATCTATGAAAAACGTCTACAGGGAGCTGGCACCTCTACCTAGAGGCTTAGAAGTAAGACGGGCACGGATATGCTTTAGCAAATGTAATAGGTGGGAAGTGGAGATGAGACACGTTAGTGAGAGAAGAATTTTAAAAGACAAAATTTTAAAAAGTTTTAAAAGACAAAGGACCAAGAGTACCTGTTCCATGACTTCGGGTGCCATCCAGCAAGGAGTTCCAACAAAGGTCTTTCTCACTTTATTTCGGGTAATATCACCGCCAGTTGCTAAAAAAGCACTAACCCCAAAGTCTGAAATAGATGTAACAGCAAGGTATTAGAAGAAGGGCAACTAACGCGGGTAACTAGGAAAATAATACAGTTATAGTTCTCTACACAAAGAACACATTTTCTCTTCTTTCCACAGAGGTTCTTGACTAAGTTAAGACACAGCGTAACACAGCACCACCTCAACAGATTTCCCTCCTTGCCCCAGTCCATTCTGGGATCGAACAGACTAACGGTCTACATCCGTTAACAGTAACCCCTCTGCCTCCTCCTCAGCCACTGGCGACCATCATCCTACCAGTCGGGTCTAGATTTTGAATACTCTTAAGGACCTCAAACAAGTAAAATCATACACTCTGTCTCTTGTAGCTGGGTTATTTTACTCAGCGCAACGTCCACAATGTTCATCCATTCTGCAGCATGTTATAGAACTTCGTTACTTTATAGGCTGAATAAGATCCCGCTGTATGTATATATCATATTTTGTGTATTCTTTCATCCGCTGATGGACACGCAGGCTGCTTCCACATTCTGGCCACGGTGAATAACGATGCTATGAAAACGGGTGTCTTAGTAATTGTATGAGTCCCTGCTCTCAGTTCTTTGGGATTCTAAACACAGAAGTGGAATTGCTGGATTACATAGTACAGTAATTTCATTTACTTATTTACTTATTTAGAACAGGGGGTGGGTAAGGGCAGAGAGGGAGGGAGAAAGAAAGAGAGAGAATCCCAATCCCAAGCAGGCTCCACCGACACGCTCCATCTAAGGACTGTGAGATCATGACCTAAGCTAAAATCAAGAGCCAGACACCTAATAGACTGAGCCACCCAGGCGCCCCAGCAATTTTGTTTTTCAGTCTTTGAGGAATTGCCATACTATTTTCCACAGCAGCTGTACCATTTTACATTACCACCGACAGTGAACAAAGGTTCCAATTTCTCCACATCCTCTGCATTTTCGAGTTTTGGGTTGTTGGTTATTTTTTTTAAGTTAATTTATTTTGAGGGAGAGACAGATTAAGAGACGAAGTGCGCACCAGCAGGGGAGGGGTGGGGAGAGGAGCCCAATGTGGGGCTTCATCTCACGACCACGAGATCATGACCTAAGCCCAAACCCAGAATTGGATGAAATCGGGAGTCCACACTTAACCAGGTGAACCACTCAGGCACCTTGGGGGGCTTTCGGATAGTAGCCACCCTGATGGGTGCAAGATGGGATCTCGCTCAAATTTCTATTTCCCTAATGATTAGTGATGTTGAACATCCTTACGTGCCTATTAGCAATCTGCATATCCTCTTTGAAGAAATGTCTACTTAAGCCCATATTCTTAAAAACAAAATTTATTTAAACTAAAAACAAAAACAGCTCACCCATTTTTCCTATCCCCTACTCCTGCCTCTGGCAACCACCACTCTGTGGTGGTTCAGATACATAATCTGAAGCAGGTTCCAGGCTCCATGCTGTCAGCACAGAGGCCGGCGTGGGACTTAAACTCACGAAGTGTTAAGATCATGACCTGAGTGAGTCAGTCACCCAACTGAGTGAGCCACCCAGGTGCCCCGTGTAGATTTTTTAAAAGTTTATTTTAGAGAGAGAGAGAGAGAGAGAGAGACAGAGAGGGAGAGAGGGAGGGAGGGAGGGAGGGAAGGAGGGTCAAAGAGGGGGAGTACAGAGGATCTGAAGCAGGGTGTGCTGACAGCGCAGAGCCCGATGCAGGGCTTGAACCCACGAACTGTGAGATCATGACCTGAGCTGAAAACTGGGACGCTTAATCGGCAGAGCCACCCGGGCGCCTTGCTGTGTAGGTTTTTCATCTGATGTTCCTATGTGTTCATTTTTGCCTTAGCTGCTTTTGCTTTTGGCATCGGATTAAAAAAATCACCAAGACCTGCATCAAGGGGCTGGCCGTCCTTGTTTTCTCCTAGGAATTTTACGGTTTCAAGGCTTACATTCTTTAGTTCGGCTTGAGTTGATTTCTGCATAGGATGTCAGATGGTGTCCTAGCTTCATTCTTTTACATGCGGCTGTTTAATCTTCTCGACACCATTTATTGGAGACTATTGTTTCCCCCTTGGATACTCTTGACTCCTTTATGATAAATTAATTGCCCATGGATGTATGGGCTTATTTCTGGGATTTTTTTTTTCTGTACCATTAATCTATATGTCTGTTTTTATGCAAATATCACACTGTTTTAGTTAGTATAGCTCCGTAATATACTCTGAAATCAGGGAGCATGATGCCTCCAGCTTTGTTCTTTCTTAAGACTGCTTTGGCTATTTGAAGTCTTTTATGATTCCATATAAATTTTAGGATTGTTTGTTCTAGTTCTCTGAAAAATGCCATTATAATTTTGGTAGGGATTACACTGAATGTGTATATTGTTTTGAGTAGTACAGACATTTTAACAATATGAATTCTTCCAATTCATAGGCAAAGAATATCTTTCCATTTATGTCTTCAACTTTTTTCTCTAATGTCTTGTAGCTCTCCATATACTGACTGGTCTTTCACCTCTTTGATTAAATTTATTACTAGGTCTTTTACGTTTTTTGATGCAACTGTAAATAGGATTGTTTTCTTACTTTCTCTAATAGTTCATTATTAATGTACAGAAATGCAACAGATTTGCATGTACTGATTTTGTATCTTGCAACTTTACTAAATTTGAATATTCTAACAGTTTTCTGATGGGAGTCTTTAGGGTTTTCTATGTCGATATCAGGTCGTCTGCAAACGGTGACAGTTTCACTTCTTGCTTTCTAATTTGGATGCCTTTAATTTCTTTACTTGCCTAACTGCTCTGGCTAGTACTTCCAAGTACACTGAATGAAAGTGGTGAGAGTAGGCATCTTTTTCTTGTTTGTGATCTTATAGGAAATGTTTTCAGCTTTGCTACTGAGTATAATATTAGCTGTGGGCTTGTCATATATGGCCTTTATTGCGTAAGGTATGGTTCCTTTATACTGGCTTTATTTGGAATTATAAATGGATGTTGAATTTTGTCAAATGTTTTTACCACATGTTGACATGATATAATTTTTATCCTTCCCTTTTGTTAATGTGGTCTATAGATCACATTGACTAATTTGCAGATGTTGAAAGAACCTTGTGTTTCTGAAATAAGATCCACTTCCTCAAGCTGTATAGTCCTTTTAATGTATTGCTGGACTGAGAATACTAATATTTGTTGCAGATTTTTGCATCTATGCCCATCAGAATATTAGCCTGTAATTTTCTTTTCTTGTGGCATTCTTGTCCTGGTTTTGGTATTGGAGTAATGTTGGCCTCATGACGTATGTTTAACAGAGTTCTTACCTCTTCTATTTTTTTCTTTGAAAGAACTTGAGAAGGATTGGTATTAACTCTTCTTCCAGTGTCTGGTGGAATTCACTGGTGAAGCTGTCTGTCTGGTACTGGAGGGTTGGGAGGTTTGGATTACGGATTCAATCATTTTATTTTACTAGTAATTGTTCTGTTTAGGTTTTCTATTTCATGACGATTCAGTCTCGGTAGGTTGCATGTTTCCAGAAACATATCCGTTTCTTCTAAACTGCCCAATTTGCTAGCAGGTAATTGTTCATACTAGTCTCTCATGATCCTTTCTATTGCTATTTGTAACTTTTTTTTTCATTTCCTCGAATCCTCTTTTTCTTGGTGAATCTAGCTGAAGGTTTGTTCGTTTTATCTTTTCGAAGAACTCTTAGTTTCAACGATCTTTTCTCCTGTCATTATAGTCTCTCTTTCATTTATTTCTGTACTAGTCTGTTATTTCCTTCCTTCTGCTAACTGGGTTTCATTTGTTCTTCTTTTTCTAGTTCCTCAAGGTACTAGAGACTTTTACTTCTTGGGGTAGGCATTTATCAACGATGTACTTCCCTTTTAGAACTGTTTTTCTTTTCAGAACCAAGAGACTGGTGATTTGGGCAGGGGACAGGGGGCTGGGAAAAGAACTGCGTTTGCGGTGTCATATGTTGCATTTCCACTCTCGTTTGTCACAAGGTATTTTTTAAATTTCTTCTTTGACCCATTGGTTGTTCAGTAGCATGTTGTTTAATCTTCATATAATCATAAATTTCCCATTTTCTTCACATAGTTAATTTCTAGTTTCATACCACGGTGGACAGAAGAAAATGCTTGATTTGATTTCAGGCCTCTTAAATTTATTAAGACTTATTTTGTGGCCTAATATATGATCTGTCTTGGAAATGTTCCATGTGCACTTGAGAAGAATGAATATTCCGTTGCTCTGGGATGTGAAGTCTAATGTAAGGCTGATGTCTCCTAACTGATTTTCTGTCTGGATGATCTACCGCTGATTTAGGTGGGGGTGCTACTCTTATTATATTGCTGTCTACTTCTCCCTTTAAGTCTGTTAATATTTACCTTATATAAATAGATGCTCTTATATTGGGAGCATAATTTTTACAGATGTTTCATATTTTTTCGGATTGACCCCTTTTTTATCATGAAATGCCCTTCTTTACCTCTCATTGCAGTCTCTGTTCTAAAGTCTACTTTGATATATCTACTTCACTTGTGTTTTTTGTAATTTGAGTCTTTTCTCTTTTCTTCTTAGTCCACTGAGCTAAAGGTTTGTCAGTTTTGGTGACCTTCACTAAACATCACCTCTCTGCTGCCTTTCTATTCTCAATTTCCTTTATCTCTTCTCTAAATTTTATTATTTCCTTCCTTCTACTAGTTTTGGGTTTAGTTTCTTCTTTTTCTAGTTGATTTGTTATCTTCTTATTTTTTAAATAAAGTATCTAAAGCTATAAACCTGCCCCTTAGCCAAGAATTTTGCTATGTCCCATAAACAGTGATTTTCTCCTCATTCATCTGTGAGAATGAGGTTTAGATTTTCCTTGTGAAGCTTTCCTTTATCCATTGGTTGTTCGAGTGTGTGTTATTTAATTGCTACAAATCTGTTAAACTTTTAGTGTTCTGCTACTGATATCTAACTCTATCCACAAGGGCCATAGAAGGTATTTTGTATGATATCTTTTAAAATCTATTGGGATTTAATATGTGGCCTAATCTGGTCTACCCCAGAAAATAACCCGTGTGCACTTAAGATGAATATGTATGCTGATCCTGCTGTATTCTGTGTGTCTGTTAGCTCTCAGTGGCGTATGGTATTAAGTCTTTCGTTTCCTCACCTCCTGTCTGTTGTGTCCTTTATTGTGAATGGAGTATTGTAGTCTCCCACTACTAATGTGGAGCTACTTCTCCCTTCAATTCTCTATTTCCTTCATATATTTTGCTGGTTATGTTATTATGTATGCAAATATTTATAATTGTTTGTATCTTTTTGCTGTATTGAACCTTTTGTTAATAGGTAGTCATTGTTTTTTTAATTTTTAAAAACTGTTTATTTTGAAAGAGAGAGAGACAGAGTGTGAGCAGGGGAGGGGCAGAGAGAGAGGGAGACAGAATCTGAAGCAGGCTCCAGGCTCTGAGCTGTCAGCACAGAGCCCGATGCAGGGCTCAAACTCATGGACTGTGAGATCACGACCTGAGCGAAGCTGGATGCTCAACCGACTGAGCCCTCAGGCGCCCCATCCATCCTTTCGCTTTCAATGTATTTGTGTCTAGGATTTAAAATGAATCCCTTACAGGGAGCATATAATTGGATTAAGTATTTTTTAAATCTATTCTGCCAATCTGTCCTTTGGAGAGTTAATCTACTTAGAGTTGAAGCAATTACTGACAAGGAAGCACTGACTTCTGTCATTATTTGTTTTCTGTGTCTTCTAGTTTTGTCCCTCATTTCCCACATGACTTTAGTGTTTAGTTGACTTTCTGTTGTGAAATGCTTAACTTTTTTCTCATTTCCTTGTGTTTATATTCTATAATTGTTTTCTTTTTGGTTACCGTAGAGATTACATTTAACGTTCTCAAGTTATAACACTCAAATTTGAATTTATACCAGCGTAGAGATGCACAGATGGCTCAATCAACGGAGCGTGCAACTCCAGATCAAGATCAAGGGATGGTGAGTTCAAGCCCCATGTTGGGCATAGAGATTACTTACTTATAAAAAAAAAAGTTAAAAAAAATTTTTTTAATGTTTAATAATTAACAGAGAGAGAGAGAGAAGGGGAGGGGCAGAGAGAGAGAGGGAGACAGAATCCCAAGCAGGCTCCATTTCATCAACACAAAAAGATTTTTTAAATCTTGAATTTATCCCAGCCTAACCTAAATACGAAATCTCTTCTTTACAGCACTATGCTCCTGTTGGTTGTTATCACAAAATTATAACTTAACACACGGTGTTCAAACACAAGAACTGATAATTCTTCTAAATACACTGGTCTCTTAAGCAGAAAATGTGTTTTGGATTTACAAACCAGGTGACAGTAGTAACTTTTAGATCATTGCTTTTAGTAACATATTCATGTACGAAACAAAAAGTGAAGTCACAACCCACCTAACGTTACAAGGATACTAGCTTTTATACCTTCCCATGTGATTTACCTTTATGAGATCTGTATTTCTTCATACTGCATCGAGTTACTGTCGAGTGTCCCTTCAGGCCACCCTGCAGGGCTCCTGTGAGCATTTCTTGCAGGCAGATCTAGCGGGAACAAATTTCCTCAGCTTCTATTTATCTGGGAATGTCTTGGTTTATTCCTCACTTTTAAGGAGGATTTTACCAGATATAAATTCATGATTGACAATTTTTTTTTTTTTTTTTTTTTTTTTACCATTCTGAATACACTAGACCACTGCCTTCTGGTCTCCAAAGTTTCTGATGAGAAATCTTTCAACTGCCTTATTGAGGATCCCTTTTCTTATCTTCCTGCTTTCAAGATCCTTTGTCTTTGTCTTTCGATTTTTATTATACTGTGTCTCTGTGTAGGCCTCTGAGAGTTCATCCTACTTGGAGATCACTGGGCTCCTTGGATGTTCACATCCATGTTTTCCATCAAGTTTGGAAAGTTTTCAGCCACTATTTATTCAAATATTCTCTCTGCTCACTTCTCTCTCCTCCTTCTGAAACTTCCCACATGTGTATTGGTCTGCTTGATGGTGTCCAACAGGTCCTTTAAGTTCTGTTCAATTTTCTTCAATCTTTGTCCTTTCCATTTCTCAGACTCTATAATTTCCATTTTCCTACCTTCAAATTATCAATTCTTTTTTCAGCCAGCTCAAACCTGCATTTGCATTTGAATCCTTCTAGTGAGTTTTCCATTTTGTAATACAAGTTAGTGTACTTCTCAGCTCCAGAATTTCTTTTTTGTTTTTAGGTTCTCTCTCCTTATTCCTAGTTCCATTTTGTTCACACATTGTTTTCTTGAGTTTGTCTACATCTTCCTTTAGTTTTCTTGGTCTAGCAGATCTGCTGTCGGGTCTTTTTCAGTGACAGTTTCTGTCACTTATTCCTTAGAGTGGGCTATACTTTCCTGTTCCACTGAATGCCCTATGATTTTTTTGTTAAAAACCGGACATTTGAATCTAATGATATTGCATTTCTGGAAATCAGATTCTCTCTCTTTCTCAGAGTTTGAGGCTTTTTTGTTACTGTTTTTACTTTGGCTATGATAGACTGTCTCTGTGCCAAGCATCAGCCTGAAGTATAAACGAGCTCTTCTCAGGAGTTTTCTGTACCTTTTCCTGGAATGTGCAGTCATTTTCCAATTTTTCTCATAAATGTAGCTGCTTTTTAATGTCTGGCTCCAAAAATGGATGAAGAGAAAAACAAAGGGAAGGAAAAAAGATGCTGGCCCTTCAAGTCCCCTGGAAGTCACCTAGAGGGGAGAGGGTGCCACAATAATGGCTGCCTGCCTCTTTATGTGCGTGCACCACTGTGAGCAGAAGCAGCAATCGGTGATCAGAACACAGATCCACACTATTTCGAAGACAGGGTCCATTGTGCCCACTGTGGGTCACACAAGCTGTCTGCCAGGTGCTCCAAAAACACGTGCACAGTTGCCTGCCAGAAGGCTGATGGGTAGGAGATAGGTAGGTCTGAAACTGACTGAAATTAACTGCAAGTTACCTTCTGAGCCTCCCCTAGAGCCCGCAAGCTTTCCACGGAACTGCGGAAGTATAAAATACAGTAGCTGCATTAGACAGATTCCGCCGGTTCAGTTGTCTAGGTGTGGAGCGCCTCCTGGTGCGTCCTATTCCACCACCTTCCCAGAATCTTCTCTTCTTTAGTTTTTTACCACTTGGCTTTGCCTCTCTAAACAACACAGCGTAACTGTCTGGCTTTGAACCTACATAAATGAGACCACATGCTATATATTCTATTTCGACTATTTTCTTTCACCTTATCTTTTTATCATGTATTAATGCTTTCGAATGTAGTTGTAATTCTATCCATATTCATCACTATATAGTATTCCAATGTATACGTCAACCATAACTTATTTATCCATTCTATTAACGAAGGGCATTGGGACTGTTTCAAACCTTCAATGCTCGTGAACGCTGAAGCACACATAAGCATAATCTTCCCTAGGCCACACACCCAGAAGCCAAAGTTTTAGGGTATGCACATTTGAACTCATTCATTCTGCCACCATCGGAATATGAGATTTTTCCTTGCTTTACACTGACACTAACCACTGTACTGCCAGAGGTTTTTGCCGGGTCATGCAGTACAACTTGGTATCCCGGTATTATCTGACAGACATACCTTATTACTTGAAGCTTCTCCTTACTATGCTTCTCAGATACCACGTTTGTTGGAACATGAAGGTCTATGGCAACCCTGCCCTCGGCAAGTCCACAGGCACCATTTCTCTAACACTTGCTAACTTCTTGTCTCTGTGTCACATTTTGATGATTTTTGCAATATTTCAAAGTTTTTCATTTATCACTGTATTTGTTATGGTGATCTGTGAGTAGTGATTTTTGATGTTACTATTACAGCTGTTGGGGTACCACAAACCAGGCCCTTATTAAAAGATGATGAAGTTAATGAATACATGTTGGGTGTGTTCTGACTGCTCCCTTGACCAGCCATTCCCTCATCTCTTTCCCTCTCCTCTCAGGCCTCCCTGTTCCCTGAGACACAACAATATTTAGGTCAGGCCAGTTAATAACCCTACGAGGGCCTCTCAGTGTTCACGTGAAAGGAAGAATCACACAGTCTCTCACTTTAAATCAAAAGCTAGAAATGATTAAGCTTAGTAAGGAAGGTATGTTGAAAGCCCAAGTGGGCAAAAAGCTAGGCCTCTTTGCACCAGTTAGCCAAGATGGGAATGAAAAGGAAAAGTTCTTGCAGGAAATTACTGCTGATATGAAGAAAGTGTTAGTGCTCTGGCTAGAAAATCAAACCGACCACAGCATTCCCTGACACCAAAGCCTAATCCGGAGCAAGGCCTTCACGCTCCTCAATTTGAGGAAGGCTGAGAGGCGTGAGGAAGCTGCAGAAGAGAAGTCTGAAGCCAGCAGAGGCTGGTTCAGGAGGTGCAAGAAGCCATCTCTGGGAGGCGGAAGTGGAAGGCAGGGCAGCAAGTGCTGATGCAGAAGCCGTCACGAGCGGCCAGAAGATCTGGCCAAGTTAACTCACAAAGGTGACTAGAGAACAACAGGTCTCCCGCGGGGACCAGACAGCCTTCCTTTGGAAGAAGATGCCAGCCAGGACTTTTCAGCTCGAACGAAGGCAATGCCTGGCTTCAAAGCCTCAAGGACAGGCTGGCTCTCCTTAGGGGCCAATGCAGCGGCTGACTTCGAGCCGAAACCAATGTTTATTTACTGGCCCGAAAACCCTAGGGCCCTTAAGGATGATGCTAAATCCACTCTGCCTGTGCAGGGACGGTAGGATAACAGAGCGTGGATGGCAGCACGTCTGTTTACAGCATGGCTTACTCACTACTGAAGCCCACTGTTGAGACCAACTGCTCAGAAAAAAAGACGCCTTTCAAAACATTACTGCTCGCTGACAACGTACCTAGTCACCTACCTAGTCACCCGAGAGCCGTAAGGGAGTTGTACAACGAGATTAATACTGTTTTCACGCCTGCTAACACCGCACCCGTTCTACAGCCCGTGGATCAAGGGGTAATTCTGACCTTCAGTCTTATTATTCAACAAACACATTCTATAAGACTAGTGATTCCTCTACTGGGATCTGGGCAGAGTAAACTGAAAAGCTTCTGGAAAGAATTCACCATTCTAGACGCCAGTAAGAACGTTTGTGGTTCATGGGAAGATGTGAAAACATCAACATTAACAGGAATTTAGGAGGAGTTGATTCCAACCCTCATGGAGGACCTTGAGGGGTGCAGGGCATCAGTGGAGGATGTACCCGCAGATGTGGTGGAATCAGCAAGAGAACTAGACTTAGAAGCGGAGCCTGAGGATGTGAGGAATCACTGCAATCTCACGATAAGACCTGAACGGGCGAGGGACTGCTTCTTATGGAGGAGAAAAGAAAGTGGCTTCTTGAGATGGAATCTATTCCTGGTAAAGATGCTGTGAAGAGTTGAAATGGCGACAGAGGGTTGAGAAGATTAGGTTAACGTAGTTGGTAAGTGAGGGGCAAGGTCTGAAAGGACGGACTCCAATTCTGAAAGAAGTTCTTCTGTGGGTATAACAGCATCGCATACTAAAGAGAAATGGTTTGTGAAAAGAAGAGTCAATTGTAGCCAGTGTTACGGTTGTCTTATTTTAAAGACCCTGCGGCAGCCACCCCAGCCTGCGGCAGCCACCACGTCATCAGTCGGCGACCACTGACGTGGAGACAAGACCTCCACTGCAAAACCTTTATGACTCACTGGAAGCTCACATGGTTAATGTGTTTTAGCAATAAAGTGTTTCTAATTAAGGAATGCGCACTGTGTTTTCACAAGTACTGTATTGCGCACCGAATAGACTATAGTACAGGTAAACATGACTCTGATACACTCTGGGAAACCAACGAATTCATGTGACTTGCCATTTTACAGCATGTGCTTCGTTGCGGTGGTCTGGAACGAAACCCGCAGGATCTCCGAGGTGCGCCTGTGCGAGGCATTTCCCTGATTCCCAGTGAGGCTGAACACTTCTTAGCACATTTGTGTTTTGATGTCTTCACTTGGGAATCTTCTGCCCATTTTTTCTGATTGTTTTCTTAATGCATTCTTTCTGTATTCTAAACTTATGCCCTTTGTCGGTTATTCATGCTGCGAATATCTTCTCTACTCTGTGGTTTGCCTTTTTGTTAATTACTGATGATAAACCATTGGTTCCTCTTTCAATAGAGAGTCGAATTTAAAGAGGTCAAATTTATCAACCTTTTCTTTTACGTTAGAGCGTGACGTGGCATGGTTAAAATACTTCCTTAGGTCGGGACTCGAAAGAGGATGGGCGCTCACATTAGCTTCCAAAGCTGAAGACACGACCTACGGTCTGGGCGATGACCTTCCTCCTGCCAAACACCTGACCGTCCCGGGGGTGCGGGCGAAGCCGAAGCCAGCTCAGACGAGCGGCTGGCTTGACAGTCCTGCGGTCCGGCCACGCGGGAGGGAACTTCGCCAGCACGGCCACCTCCGCAGGTCCTGTACCCCAACTCTCACCTCTTCGGCCCTGAATCTGCCGGAAGTGCACTCCCACCTCTCAGATTCTCCTTCTTGACTTCTTCTTCTTAAATGCCCCAGTCGGCCCAGCACAGAAGCTCTGTATCACTTTCCCAGCATACCAGTTCACAGACGGGGAGGTTTCCTGACTACCTCTCCTTCAAAGGAAAGCACAGGATGCCGGGAGAACCCAGAAAAGATGACTCTTTGCGGGTAAGGAGAGGGAACTGGAGGGTAACAAACGATGGACAGAAAAACGTGTAAGACCAAAACCGCGGGAGGAGCAGCGGAGGCCGTCTCGACAGCAAGCAGGGATGTGCTGACTCGGGCTGCTTGGCTAGAGACAGTCCAGGAACCAGAAGAGAAAACTGGCTCTGAAAACATAAAAGATAAGTCCGTGGTTCTACTGACCATTAAATCAAAATAAAAAGAAGTACTAATCCTTACCTGCAATCTGCACGGAGCCGTCTTCTCCGAGAAGAATATTCCCAGCCTTCACATCTCTTTAAGGGAAAAAACAAGTTACATAGTAAAAACCACTTATTCTTTGGAGTCCCATAATTTCAGCAATTGTTTACATATTCACACAACACTGGCAATATTTAAATTCTCTATTTTACATTAAAGGGTATTAAGGCCAAGAGTAAACGATTTTTTAATTTTAGTCACTTGTACCAGAATCTAAATATTATAAAGAAAGCTACCTAATAACTCAAGCTTTATTGACACAATAACAAATAGCTTTTTGCTATAAAATCTAGAAAACCCAACATGATTAAATACTTGTTTGGAGTAACAGTGACCAAAGAATGCAACCCTCATCTACTGTCACCTAATTCTACTTTTTGAAATATATTGATTAAAAAAAATTTTTTTTAAGTTTATTTATTCTGAGAGAGAGCAAACGTGAGCAGGGTAGGGGCAGAGAGAGAGAGTGGGGAGAGGGAGAATTCCAAGCAGGCTCTGCATCATCAGTGAAGAGCCCAATGCAGGGCTCAAACTCACAAACTCTGAGATAATGACCTGAGCCAAAACCAAGAGTTGGGACACTTAACCAACTGAGCCACCCATGCACCCTGAAATATATAGAGTTTTTTCCACAATTTAATACCCGATCAAAATTTTTATTTTTTATTTCTTACTTTTGTTTTCTGAGAGAGAGAGGGAGTGTGCAAGCAGAGCAGAGGGACAGAGAGAGAATCTCAAGCATGCTCCACGCTCAGCACAAGAGCTCGACGAGGGGCTCAATCCCATGAACCTGCAATCATGACCTGAGCCAAAATCAAGAGTCAGGTACTCAACCGACTGAGCCACCAAGGAGCTTCTCAAAATTTTTAAATGGTCAATATCTGGTTAAAAACAGGGACTATCCAGGGTGCCTGGGTGGCTCGGTCAGTAGGGTGTCTGACTTTGGCTCAGGTCACAATCTCATGGTTTGTGGGTTTGAGCTCCGTGTCGGGCTCTGTGCTGACAGCTCGGAGCCTGGAGCCTGGTTCAGATTCTGTGTCTCCCTCTCTGTCTCTGCCCCTCCCCCACTCATGCTCTGTCTCTCTCTCAAAAATAAACATTAAAAAAAATTAAAACAAAACAAAACAGGGGCGCCTGGGTGGCTCAGTCGGTTAAGCGGCCGACTTCAGCTCAGGCCATGATCTCACGGTCTGTGAGTTCGAGCCCCACATCAGGCTCTGTGCTGATGGCTCATCAGAGCCTGGAGCCTGCTTCAGATTCTGTGTCTCCCTCTCTCTCTGCCCTTCCCCTGCTCACGCTCTATCTCTATGTCTCTCAAAAATAAATAAACGTTAAAAAAATTTAAAGAAACAAAACAAAACAAAACAAACAAAAACAGGGACTATCCTATGCCTGAGACATAAAGATAGATACAAATTATTCAAACATCTTTATATTTTTATTGGTCACTATTTTTAACTCAAATAGTATACATGCACACATCCTTATTATAAAAAACTAAATATCACTGAAAAGCCCAAAGACCCTCTGACTACCATTCTTCACAGTTTTCAACAATTACCGGTCTAGTCAACACAAGATGTTCCCGTGACCTATCTGGGCTTTTCTTCCAATATAAATGATATACTAGCCATTCAAAGCTACAACTTGTTTTTCTCCTGCAACAATGTGTTAGCGATATCTGGCGAAATTCAAAATCCTCAAGTCCTATGCGTAACAAATGCACTTCTTGATAACCTAGAGAAACCCCCACCAATGTACAAACAAAGGGGCCACTGCGGCATTGTTTGTAACAATAAACCAAAAACGACAACAACCTGGAGGGCCAACAATAGCAGAAAGGTTGAACTAATGCTGTTACAGCCATGAAATGGAGTAAGGTCAGTCCACATGGTAGGACTCGAAATGCCCTCTAACACATACTACTAATGGAACAAATCAAGTGAGAGGACAGCGCGTTTTGTAGGGCGTCGCTGATGTTACACACACACACACACACACACACACACACACACACACACACACGATACGTTTATTCCGAATGGAGAGTAATGAATGGTTCCTTCTGTGGAGAGAAATGGGATTGGAATCAAGGCAAACTGAGTTTGAATATCTTGTGGAAATGTGATCATATATTTATTTTGTAATTAAAAATAAGTATATAATTAAATAAACAAAAGACAGCCAGTCTTTGAAGCTAGACAAGAGCAAGGCTAGCTCGAGGAGGAAGGCTTTGTCATGAAAAGGAACCAGTGAAAAGCACAACACTTCATCCTCTTCCTATTCCTGTCTTCTCCTTTATCTGTAGATCATAACCACTCCTCAGGAAAAAAATCTGGGGCGCCTGGGTGGCTCAGTCGGTTAAGCAACCGACTTCACCTCAGGTCATGATCTCACAGTTTGTGGGGGTTCAAGCCCTGCGTCGGGCTCTGTGCTGACAGCTCAGAGCCTGGAGCCTGCTTCAGATTCTGTGTCTCCCTCTCTTTCTGCTCCTCCTCCACTCGTGCTCTGTCCCTCTCTCTAAAATAAACATTAACAATTTTTTTTAAATCAACAATAATTTCACAACCATGTGCAGCCGCTTCACCATACCGCAATGTGCAACACCTTTCCTGAACGCGTGCTGACGCATGAGGCAATCGTCCTACTTGAGTGCTCTGCGCTGCGTATACATCCAAGCGACTTACAGGACACTTTCCCGAAGGCTGACTTAGAAGACACGCTAGCTAAACCTACTCTATAATCATAGAGTCTCCGACTCCAGATACTATGAACGGGAGAAAACTGAGGGCCTTCCCTTCCCTTGGTGACAAAAACCATCCAAGTCAACCACTAACTTTTAATTCCCTTCTCTGACCTCATCTGGAATGATGTCTAAAGCTCAAAAAATGTGCGGTTCAGTCGCTTCCTCCTCTGTATTTCTGCAGCAGGCTGTAACATAGCGTTAGCCCAGACTATAGAAACACGATCAGATGCTTCGGGCTGTCTCTTTCGGCACGAGCTAACTCTGGACCTTTTCCTCAATAGATCTCGGTATCACCTGCACTCGCCGAGCGTTATGATGAGTACACCGGAGGCATCTCCCGGATATTCACTGAGTATATTTAAATAACCAAACAGGAGACAATTTCCTTAAATCCTCTTCTGGAGGTACGTGGAAGTATTAAATGAATGAATGAATGAATGAATAAACAAATAAATCCAACTAAATACCAAAATAAAACTTGACTGTTCTCTTCCCACCATCCCAAACTCCAACTTCCACTTGCTAACTCTGTTCCAAGTGTTAGGGTTAAGAACCAATACACTGCAGTCAAACAAGACAACCTGGCTATCCAAAAACAGGAGACCGAATTGTGGTGTATCTATACAGTGAAATACTATGAGTAGCAACGAATATATGAATATGGAAACATCACCAAATATTTTCTTAAGTGAAATAATACTATGTATGCATGTTGACATTGTCTTTTTTTTAAGCAGAAGAAAAAGAGAGATGTACATATATTTATATTGGCATAAAATCTCTCTCAAAGGAGTCACAAGAAAATGGCAAGAAATGGTTCCATTTAGACCACGATACTAGAGGTTCAAGAAAGGAAGAAGACTTTTTAACATATATTTTATTTTTTAAAGCCATTGTAGATTTACCAAGAAATTGAGAAGAGCGTGCAGAGGAATTCCCATGTACCTTACATTCAGTTTCTCCCATTTTAACGTCTTACATTAGTAGGGTCCTCTTGCCACATTTAATGAGATCCGTATTGATGCATGATTAATTATTAAAGTCCGCAATTTATTCAGATTTTTAAAAGTTTTTACCTAATGTCCCTTTTCTGTCCCAGGATCCCATTCAGGATTCCACACGACACTTAGTTGTCAGGTCTCCTTAGGCTCTGCTTGTCTCTGACAGTTTTTTGGACTTTCCTAGTTTTTGAAGACCTTGATGGCTTTGAAGGAATAATGGTCAAATATTTTGCAGGATGGTCCTCTAATGGTATTTTCCTCATGATTAGACTGGTGTCATGAATGTGCGGAAGTAAAACCACAGAAGTGAAGTGCCATTTTTATCACATGGCATCAAGGTACGTAGTGTCGATATGATTCAGCACAGGACTTTTTTTTTTATCATATACCATTTTGTGCTTTTTTAAATTTTAAAAAATTTTTTTTTAGCATTTTTATTTTATTTTTGAGAGACATAGAGACTGAGCGTGAGCAAGAGAAGGGCAGAGAGAGAGGGAGACACAGAATCCGAAGCAGGCTCCAGGCTCCAACCTGTCAGCACAGAACCCGGCGCGGGGCTCGAACTCACAGACCGCGAGATCATGACCCGAGTTGAAGTCAGCCGCTTAACCGACTGAGCCACGCAGGTGCCCCCTTTTTTGAATATTTAAGCCACATATATGTGTTACCTATTCAAATACTGTTTTATACAACTTTTTGTCTTTCGTAAGTGAAGAGACAGTAATCCATTTTCAGTAGAGCCTGCACTTGGCATGACTACTTTTCCTGGTCAGTTCCTCAGGTAATTCTATGTTTCCCACTGGAAACCAGAGTGCAGACTGCAGAACAGCTTCCAGGAGTAAAAGCAAGAGAATATCATGAAGCTAAATGGCTCGCTGGACGACCAAACATGCCGGGCTGTCCTCCTGTGCAACAGGACAACTGACCTTTCAAGGAAAAGACTTGTAACTAAATACCTGGAAACCCGTAAAGTCCTTAAGAAAACCGCCTCTTTTATTCCGCCACAAAGAGCAAGCAACCCAGCAGCCCCGACAGTTAAATCCACCCTCCATTCTTAGGTAAGAAAGAACAGTGAGTTTGGTTTTTCACAGCTTAATGCCATTTCTTACATGTCACTATTGCACCAGAGTTACAAATTCCTTGTAAACTTATAAGGAATATCATAATATTCATAAGAAGCCCATTATAAAAAAGGGAATAGCACAAAAAGAAATAAGAAAGAACAGTGAGTTTTTTCACAGCTTAATGCCGTTTCTCACGTCACTATCGCACCAGAGTTACAAATTCCTTGTAAAATTAAAATGAATATCGTAGACACGTTTGACTTTTTCATGAGCACACAGCACCAGTTACTGCCCGTAACATGCTTATGACTCATCAACAGGCAGAGTTTGTGGAAAACTTGACAAAAGTCTAGAGAGCCAATGAATCCAAATGAAAGCTGGAAAACACACTGCATTCTGAGCATCTTCAACTGACTGGCCACCATTTCTGCCGGGGCTAACCTCTTTAACGGGAAAAATACCGGAGCAGGTGGACACACAGGGAAACGTTTACGTCTGACTTAGAGACCTGTCCACCCTAGCTGAAACCTCTAAAGCCTCGAGGGCCAACGGGAACGCAGTGAAGATGGAGGAAGAGTATTTGACCTGATCCACCTTAGTTCTAACCCACAAATGTCCCCAAAATGAAGATGGGAAGTGGCAAAACCTACTACATAGGTTCGGCTGTCCCCTGGGGAGGCCACCTTCTCCCGGGCCTGCTGAAGTCTCAGTGTAGATCACGGCTCAGAGCGGTTGCTGCTCAAGTTTAACGAGTGGTTCTCAGCCTTCACTGCACCTGGGGAGCTTTTAAAGGTCCCAATGCCGGGGCACCCGTGTGGCTCGGGGCATGATCTTGTGGTTCACGAGAGCCTCATGAACCCTGCCCGCATCAGACTCTGTGCTGCCATCTCAGAGCCTGGAGCCCGCTTTGTGGATTCTGTGTCTCTCTCTTTCTCTGCCCCTCCCCCACTCATACTTTGTCTCTCTCTCTCTTTCTCTCTCAAAAATAAATAAAACATTAAAAAAACTTTTTTTTTTTAAAATCCCGATGCCAATGCCTCATCTCTGACGAATTGAATGAATTTCTTGCAACAGATCCAGGAATCCTTACTTATTAAAGTTTCCTAGGTGATTCCAATATATAGTCAAAGTTGAGGGTCTCTCTTTTAAAGTGTGAGGATAAAGAATCCATTCCACTTAACATAATACCCTCCAGTTCCATCCATGTTGCTACGCATGGCCAGATTTCATTTTTTCTCATTGCCACATAGTAGTCCATTGTATATATGTACCACACGAATAGGCGGACTTGGTGAGACTAAGCAAAAACCAGGGGGAGGGGAAGAGGGGAAAGAAAAAAAAGACACAGAGAGGGAGGGAGATAAAACATAAGAGACTCTCAAAGACTAAGAACAAACTGAGGGTGAGGGAGATGGGGGGGGAGAGGGGGTGATGGGCATTAAAAAAGGGCACATGTTGGGATGAACACTGGGTGTTTTATGTAAACCAATTTGAAAATAAACTATTTTAAATTAAAAAAAAAAAAAGAAATATCCAATAATATCTAACCTAAAAAAAAAAAAAAAAAAAAAAAAAAAAGAATCCATTCCAGCATGGCACAAAAACAGACACTCAGACCAATGGAACAGAACAGAGAACCCAGAAACGGACCCACAAGCGTATGGCCAACTCATCTTTGACAAAGCAGGAAAGAATATCCAATGGAATAAAGACAGTCTCTTCAGCAAGTGGTGCTGGAAAAAGTGGACAGCGACATGCAGAAAAATAAACCTGGACCACTTTCTTACACCATATACAAAAATAAACTCAAAATGATGAAAGACCTAAATGTAAGACAGGAACCCATCAAAATCCTCGAGGAGAAAGCAGGTAAGAACCTCTTTGACCTCTGACACAGCAACTTCTTACTCAACACATCTCCAGAGGCAAGGGAAACAAAAGCAAAAATGAACTACTGAGATCTCATCAAAATAAAAAGCTTCTGTACAGCAAAGGAAACAATCAGCAAACTAAAAGACAACTGACATGAATGGGAGAAGATATTTGCAAACGACATATCAGATAAAGGGTTAGTATCCAAAATCTATAAAGAACTTATCAAACTCACCACCCAAAAAACAAAGAATCCAGTGAAGAAATGGGCAGAAGACATGAACAGACACTTCTTCAAAGAAGACATCCAGATGGCCAACAGACACATGAAGAATTGCTCAGCATCACTCATCATCAGGGAAGTACAAATCAAAATCACAATGAGATACCACCTCATATCTGTCAGAATGGCTAACATTAACAACTCAGGGGCCGGACTGTGCGTCGTAGGATATATTTAGCAACATCCCTGGCTTCTACCCATTACATGCCAATAGCACCTCCCTCGTCCCCACACCCAGTGCGACAACCCAGGATGTCTCCAGACATTGCCAAATGTCCCAAGAACCACTGCTGATAGCCAGTGGCGTAACCTCTGTTTCCCCTTCCTTCCTTCCTTCCATTGAAACGCGGGTGCGGTGGTGAACCGTCCTGGACCAGGTGTCGCTTAGGGCAAGACTACTCTATGCGAGAAAGAAGCCAATCTTCTAGAGCCGCATAGACGGACAAGTACAGCCAGACGCCTGGTTTCCATGAAAGCAGTAACCGGGCAGCCACGCCCATTCGCTTACAGGTCGTCGGTGGCTGCTCGAGCGCATGAAAACAGCGTAGTGGTGACAGAGAACACCCGGCCCGCAGAGCCTAAAACATTTACTCTCTGGGCCCTTAACACAGTGTCTGTCGACCTCCGGTGTAGACAGTATTACTGAGCATTCCCTGAAACTTGTCTGCCCTGTGGTATTCTAAGTGCCTCGTGTGTATTATCTCATTTAATCTTTACCATTGCAGTTATTTTGCAAGGCAGGGATTTTCATATCCCCATTTTACTGATGAGGAAACCAAGGCAAAGAGAGGTAAGTAATTAGCTGAAAGTCCCCACCTGGTGACATACGTGGGACCCGAATTTAGGCAGTGGGCTTCCAGAACCTGCTAGGAAAGAAAAATGGTGCTAATCCGTGAAGCTGGGTATACAGTGGTTCGATATCAGTTATGTTTTCAGATATTAACTCAGTAGAATTTAGATCGGCCACTGGGCTTATTTTCTTTAAATATATACTATGTGTCATCTTCTTTTATTTAATATAGCCAGTCCCTATTTTAAAAGCCAAAGTCTTCACTTCAGAACACAGTATATCCTTTTTCCTAAAACTTTACATATACAGACTTTATATAGTTAATAGGAAATTAACCCAAAATACACACTGAAATACACATTAAGGTCACTGTCTCTTTTAGAGACTTGATTTGCATCAAGTTCAGGCACAAATTCGGTGTCTGCTCAGTTTTGTGTGACCGTAACATCTACTCTGAATACATACACGCATATCAGCTCTCATTTAGCTAAATGAGTAAGAGACCGAAAACATACGGAAAGAAATAATGGTCCCCAGCTTCCAAACCATGAACCATGGGGAAGACAAATACAGAGCGATCTGGAAGTAGACATGTTATCATCACACCGTTGAAGCCCAGACTCAGAGTATCTTGACAGCAGTGAGAGGAAAACAGCCCATCACGCAGGAGCCGTGCTGCAGGGCGAATGTTTGTGGTTCTTCACTGATCACCGCCGCGGTGGTATTTGGAGGTGGGGGCCTTTGGAACGTGATTAAGTCATAAGGGTGGTGCACGCCTGAAAGGGATTAAGAGAGACCCCAAAGAACTCCCTTGCTGCTTCTCCCGTGTGAAGTCCTAGTGAGAAGACGGGCACCTGTTGTTAGAAGGTGGAGGAGGGTCAGTAACGTACCCTCCACACTGAGAAGGCACTTTGAGAATGAAAAACGTCGAAAGCCACTCCATACTACTGACAGAGTTTCATCTGGGGTAGCTTACTGACGGGGATTCCGTGGACCGGACGACCCAGGCAGCAATGCAGCTGTTCTCTGCCTCCACTCAGCATCCAGTCCAGACCTTAACCCACAGTTTTTATACCGTGAGGGGCAGGGGGGTGGTGTCAAAGGGTAATTCTCTAAAGTGGCACCTTCTGTGTGTGTCACTTTAGGGAAGGTCAGAACGAGCCTTCCTGCGTCTGGTCAGGGCATGCATGAGCACGTGGCCCTGAGGGAGGTCGTTGTGCAGGCATGGACACAATGGGGGCCCGAAGATGGAGTCAGTGTTGGCAGCACTCCTGTGCCCGAGAACCGGGAAGTGGATCCTGACCAGACGCCTGTATTGAGGTTCCTCAAAAAAATTCAAAATAGAACTACCCTACGACCCAGCAATTGCACCATGAGGTATTTATCCAAGGGATACAGGTGTGCTGTTTCAAAGGGGCACATGCACCCCAATGTTTACAGCAGCACTATCGACAATAGCCAAAGTATGGAAAGAGCCCAAATGTCCATGGACGGATGAAAGGATAAAGAAGATGTGGTGTGTACATGCATGCACGCGCGCGCACACACACACACACACACACACACACACACACACAATGGAGTATTACTCAGCAATCAAAAAGAATGAAATCTTGCCATTTGCAACTATGTGGATGGAACTAGAGGGTATTATGCTAAGCGAAAGTAGTCAGAGGAAGACAAATATCCTATGACTTCACTCATATAAGGACTTTAAGACACAGAACAGATGAACACAAGGGAAGGGAAGCAAGAATAATATAAAACCACGGAGGGGGACAAAACCATAAGAGACTCTTAAATATGGAGAACAAACAGAGGGGTTGCTGGAGGGGTTGTGGGAGGGGGGATGGGCTAAATGGGTAAGGGGCATTAAGGAATCTACTCCTGAAATCATTGTTGCACTATATGCTAACTAACTTGGATGTAAATTTAAAAAATTAAAGATTAAAAGAATCAAAAAAATTTAATTAAGAAAAAAAAAAAAGAATCCACTCCAGAAACATGTCGAACTATGTATGGCAAATGGTCTTTCGTCACTACTGCCCAGGCCTTGGCAGCAAAACCCACCATTCCATTGCTACATACACGAAGAAATGCTGGATACATTAGGAAAGGAAACTGTCACATAGCTGAACATGAACTAAGACAAAATCCTCAAGTTCCAGAAATGAAAGGGACACTTACGAGCCGGAGCAGTAAGCCCTGAGAGAGAGAAGACCAGCTGCCCCAAATGGCTAAGGATCTCGGGTTTAAAATGGCACTGGCCCGGTTTAAGGTTGAGAGGACAGCTGAGGCCCCTGCATAAAACCAGGAGCCGGGGAAGAACGAACCGCAGGGAAAGATATCCTTAGCAAGAGTAAGCTAGTAGAGCCATGTTAAAGTAAGATGCAATTGCCTTTAATACAACGCAATTCTAGGAATAAAGAGGGCCGCTATATAATTTAAGAAAAGGAATAATTCACCAGGAAGATAACAATCCTGAAAGGGTCACTGGACTGCAAGGCTCCTTCTCGGAACCTCGGGCTGCCACCGTTCTGACAGGAAGCCAGCTCTCAGTCATACTGATGCGCTCTGTCTTCGCTTGTTCTGTTCAGGCTGCTGTAACAAAGATACTACAGCCTGGGTAACCTAAACAACCAACGTTTGTTTCTCACACTTCTGGGGGCTGGGAAGTCCAAGGTCAAGGCAGCGGCAGATTTGGTGTCTGGACCAGGTGGTTAGAACTTAGGGGATGGTGGAGCGATAAGGTAGAAGGAGCCCACCGCCCTGATTGTAGGGAGGCACATGCCGGACCGGTGTCACTCGGTCTGAACAGAGAAAAAAATAGGATGACAAAAATTGAACTGAGCCTCAGGGCTTATAGTACAGTAATAAAACAGCTAACATTTGTATTGTCTGAGTCCTGGAAAAAGAGGAGGAAAAAATGGGTTAAAAAACTACCCAAAGATATGATGGCTGAACACTTCCCACACTTGGTAAAAGACAAAATCCTACAGATTCAAGGAATTTGAGTGCCCCAAACAGAATATACCTAAACAAGTCCACACCAAGACATCATAATTAAACTTCAGAAAACCAAAGACAAAAAGTCTTGAAAGCAGCCAGAGAAAACATAACAGAACACTAGTTCAAACGATAGACTTCTCATCTGAAACCATGGAGGCCAGAATTAAGTAGTACAGCAACTTTCAACTGCTGAAAGAAAAGCACTGTCAACAGCAAATTCTTATATCCAGTGAAACTATCCTCAAGAAAGACCAAAAAAAAAAAAAAAAAAAAAAAAAAAAAAAAAAAAAGTCTGATATGAAGGAAAACCAAATCTAGGGATTAAAGAGATTTGGGTAACACAGAAACCATCATTATCTGTACCCAGGAAATGAATATATATAGCCAGAATCCTTGTGCCATAAAATGATTCATAGCTTTTTACATTTAAAAAAGAAAAAAGCTTTGATGAGAAGTTATTTTACAAGGGGCTTTTAATAATTTGAGAAGATACTCAAGGTAAAATATTAAAAAACACAATAAAAACCACCGACAAAAGTATAAATACAGTTTTAAGTATCTCGCAAGCATATAAAAGAAATTAGGAAGAAATATTACAAAATGTTATCAGTGACTGCAATGACTGCCCCCTGACAGGAAATTATGCATTCTTCCTGTTTTTATATTTTCCAATTTAACTAAAGTATTTACTTTTTCAACACCTGCTGGCTGTGTAATTAAAACCCTAACCACAATGTGCTGAAACCAGTGGTTCAAAACGCCACGACGACATTCAGAGAGCGTGATTAATTGTGCGGAGTGGGGAATGGCTGCAGCAAAATGGCGCAGAGCAACCGCCACCGCGCCCCCCGGAAGAGAAGAGTGTTGTCTGCACACACCTGTGAATCTGCCCGTTTTTATGCAGGTACTCCAACCCCTCCAGCACTTCTTTAAGGATCGTAGCGATGGTAGCTTCGTCTAGGACTCCGCTCTTGTGCTCCCCCTTTGCCACGATGTGCTTAATAATATCTAGAACAGAACCTAAAAACAGAAGACAAAATTTGCCATAAACTTGTGACTCATTTAATATAATTCAGAGCCATTTTGAAATCAAGCCAATGTAAACCTTTCCGCAAACTTAACTGTATAGGAAAGGAAAAAACAGCAAATACAAGGAAATATAGAAGTTCAAAATTAATAACTCGTTCTCAATTTTAATCTAAAACAGAAAGCAGCCTAGCATCCAAACAGCAGTGTTACACCTGCATTTCCTTTAGGCTTTTTCATAAGAATTTGGAAAAGGTGGTAGAGGATTTTTAACCACATCTGAAGAATCCCTAAGCAACCCTTACCCATCTGTAACATGGTAGTGTGAGATACCCCAAACTAATTTAAGGTTCCGACACTGGATCGGACTATGCAACACTGTATGATTAAGTATATAAAAAATACAATTGCAATGCAGGTCAGATTACAGAAGAAATACTGTAAAAATACTTTACTGGAAAGTAAAGATCACGTGTGGGTTAAAATTAATTTTCGGTTTAATAAATAATAAGCAAGAAAGAAAAAAATGAAGGATAAAAACGGCGGCTCTCTCTAAATAACAGCCAAGATGTATTAGCAGTTCCGCTCTTCCCAGGATCAGAAATAAAGCTCCCACTAAAAATCTGGGGGAGGGAGGGAAAAGATACCTACGCGGTGATTGAAGTCCTAGAATCTTGACTGCCATATCTATTAGTATAATTTAAAAAAAGTCTGCTAGAGATTCATAAGATTTCTGGCAGTGCAATGGCCCCTAAAGACCACAGGACCAAAACAATCTTCAATATTAGAAATTGGGCCAAGAAGTAGAATATAACATAAACTGCACAGAAAAGAATGGATTTCCATTTCTTAGCACAAGAACTCAATGATCAAGACTAAAATTAAAACACAAACTTAGGCTGAAAACTTTTATCTCACAAACTTTTTTTTTAATTTTTTTTTAATGTTTATTTATTTTTGAGAGACATAGAGACATAGCGTGAGCCGGGGAAGGGCAGAGAGAGAAGGAGATACAGAATCCGAAACAGGCTCTGAGCTGTCAGCACAGAGCCCCACGCGGGGCTCGAACTCACAGACTGTGAGATCATGACCTGAGCCGAAGTCGGCCGCCCAACCAACTGAGCCACCCAGGCGCCCCTCTCACAAACTTAACAAGAAAAAAAGGTACTTCCAAATAGATGGAAAGCAGGATCTAGATGGAATCCTCCAAAACGTGGGAGGGTAGAACACACATTTACTTCAGTCCCACCTGAAATCCATTAACTTGATGAACTTGACGAAATAGGCATAAACCCAGGATAAAAAAGAAAAGAGAGAAGATAAAGAAGAGAGACAACAATCACTTTTTGGAGGAAGGAAAACAGAAGGAGCTAACTAAGCAGCATAGAGAAATCTGAAACTCCAGCGCCTGTGGGGAGTATGCCAATTAGGAAACGGCGTAGCCCTAAAGGGCACACACGCCAAGGACTACCTGAGGGGAGGTGGAAGGGGATGGGAGGAAAGGGCTGGACGCAGGACAACTAGTTGAAAATTCACACAATGGGGAAGAAGATGCCCACCTTCCTCCTCCTCTCGCTGGAAGCCAGACCACTGCCACTCCCCACTCCAGCAAGAGACAGGAGTTTACTCTCTGGAGACAATGAGCGAGGGAGGCTCCAGATCCCAGGCGGTGTTTTCTAGCACACTATCACACTTTCCCCTCTCTACTGCTGGGATTTGCAAGACTGTGACTCACGTAGGGTGAGGCCTAGCGGAGACATTTTGTTCTGCTTAGTTTAATCAATTACATATTAACCTCCAAAGCAAAGTCACTATACCAACAGGCCATATGTTTCATTTTTTTGAGTAATCCAGGCCACATAAGAACTGCTTAGTAAGAAGACATCTGTATAAATGCCAATTGAGTTACATGTTTGTAATGCAAAGAACATCTAATGTAAGGAATGCAAAGGGAGAAATTTCTACTAGGAATTAAAAAAATCAACACAATTTATTCATTCAACAATTTGGCCATATTTTACGCAAGATCCGAAACTGGGTACCACAAAATACGTCAAGACTGTTGACTCTCTGGGAACTTCCAGACTGGTAGATCAAGAAAATCTATGAAGACCTAGGGCACATAAAAAGTTATTAGATCTGTATTTTTAAAGAGTGTGAAGCAGGAACTCCTTTTTAAAATCTTAAAAAGATTTTTAATGATTTCACATCACCAATGATCAACGGGGAAACTGAAGGAGTGCACATCCCCGGTCTACGTCCAAAACAGACATTTTTAACAAGCTCTATAAGAAGCCCCCTCCTTTGTGGCATAACGATTTCTTTTCCATTTCAGTCTCCTAACAGTGTAATTTTTATTGATGGAGGGATAATCATGCCACTAAGACCTTTGTCTTAGTTGATAAGAACCACAATTGATAAATGTGGTCCTAGAAAGTACCCATTTATTCCCATATGATTTCTTCAACATCTTGTTGCATCCAACATGATGATGGTACTCCTCCCTCCTCAAATATCAGAATTACATGGAAGTCTTCATATCAACTAAGAAAGGTGAAGGTCAAATACGCTAAGCAAAAGAAGACTGCAAAGTATAGCTGGATGATTCAATTAGCACCTAAAGAAACTTAGGAATAAAAAGGGAGAGTCTTATATCCTTGAGCACAATCT
Organism: Paguma larvata; assembly: GCA_030068075.1. NCBI lineage: Eukaryota > Metazoa > Chordata > Mammalia > Carnivora > Viverridae > Paguma > Paguma larvata. Next base: position 6,109,165 of record CM057824.1, on the reverse strand, counting down.
GGAAGAAATATTCTACAGGGATAGTCAGATCTCGAACTTCAACACATGAAGGCATTAGTTGGCAAACTAGTTAAAAACGCAGATTTCCAGATCTCAAAGACTGTCATTCAAGAGATCTAGGGTGGGCCCAAGCACGTGTATTTTCACCTAGGCTACTCGATGAACACTGCCCACTGAAGTCTAAGCATTTCTCAGAGCAACCAGAATGGAAGACAAGAGGGAATGAGTACAAATCTGGCAACAAAGCAAAAAGTTAAAACGTAAACACCTATTCCAAAAATCCATCTCATGTCTGCTTGCCTAGCCTAATGGCACAGAACATTTAAAAAGCAATGCAAAACTTTTACTGTCCAAAAATATCACTACTAAATATCAAAATAATACTGAGAAAGTAGCAAAGAGGCTGCTGGGTTAGGGCACTTGTTAAATCTCCTAATTATACAGCTCAATCAAATTATTCAGTCAACACGTTTATTGCCTCGGTTTACTTCTATGAAAAAAACACTCTTTGAATCCAAAATTAGCTCATTGCAGTTACCAGAATTTCTGCCAAGAACCAATATTTAGCCACTGGGTTTTGCTCATGTCTTCCTGAGCCATGGAAGGTTTCAAAGGGGTCAAATTTGCTTGGGCTGAATATTCCATTTCAGACAAACAGACATACCCTTCCATTGTTGCCTGAACAACCAAAGACGGTCCCTACGACTAACACCAAGTATTTTACTTGGGCCCTGCTTAGATCAAAGAAGTTCCCACACTTGGTTGGGGCGCCTGGGGGGCTCAGTCAGCTAAGCGTCCGACTTCGGCTCGGGTCATGATCTCACAGTTCATGAATTCAAGCCCCACGTCAGGCTCTCTGCTGTCAGTATAGAGCCTGCTTCTTATCCTTTGTCCTCCTTTCTCTCTGCCCCTCCCCAACTCGCTCTCAAAAATAAAAATAAAATAAATTTAAAAATAAAAAAGTTCCCATACGTTTATATCTTAGAAGATGACAAAGTTGAGAGCATCTCTAAACAACAAAATAATTCACTAAGACGGTGAACTTAGATTAGACTTCTGCATCGCTGCAACTCATCGCCTAAGTCCGATGGGAAGGTAATTCTCTCTTCTCCTTTCAGAAGCTTTCTCAATTACTGTGATTTCTAAAACTCTTACATTGCAGTTTGGAGCTAAAAAACTGCAGAAATAGCTCTTTAGATCAGAACTCCTTCTATTTTCTGAAGATTAACTTTCTATACTAAAATCCCAACATTCGACATCAGAGATTAATTCACAGAAGAATATTACAGTTATAAGGAAGCATTAAGAAATGACTAGAATATTGACGCACGAAATTAAACTTATTTTAACCATGATGTCCACCTGGCTGATGGGTGTAAGAGTGATAGCTACAATTCGGTTTATGATTTAATTAGCTTATTAAATTCTACATTAGTACATGTTGCTAAATGAAACATATGCTTTTGGGTTTTAAAAAAAGTTTATTTATTTATTTGAGACACACAGAGAGAGTACGAGCAGGGGAGGGGCAAGGAGACAGAGGGACAGAGGATTGAAAGTTGGGCTCTGTGCTGACAGCAGAGAGAGCCCGATGTGGGGCTTTTGAACTCACAGTGAGATCATGACCTGAGCTGAAGTCAGACACAACCGACTGAGCCAACCAAGCACCCCAATACGCTTTTGTTTTAATGGGGAGCTTACAAGGCTCATCAGTTGAGTGTTGAACTCTTGATTTCCACTCAGGTCATGATCCCGGGGTCATAGGATTGAGACCCATATTGGGCTCAGTGCAGAGGGTGGAGCCCGCTTAAGACTCTCTCACTTTCTCCGTCTGCTCCTCTCTCCCACTTGCACTCTCTCTCTAAAATAAAAAATTTTTTTAAAAAGAAAGAAATTTGGGGGCGCCTGGGTGGCTCAGTCGGTTAAGCATCCAACTCTTGATTTTGGCTCAGGTCATGATCTCACAGTTCCTGAGTTTGAGTCCCGCGTCGTGCTCTGTGCTGTCAGTGCTGAGCCTCCTGGAGACTCTCTCTCCGGCCCCCCTTCCCCCACATCCATGTGCATGTGTCCTCTCTCTAAATAAATAAACTTTAAAAAAAATATGCTTTTGTTTTAAACACTTTGGCTAAAAAAGTTGGATGTGAAAGAGTTAGCCTAAACGTATTTCTGTTAACTCTGGTTATTTACGTTAGTTAGTTACTCAGAGGGGACCTCCACTCATCAATGGTCTTCTCCTCACTCTCTCTGCTCCATCTGTAGGCCCCCATCAGTTTCGCGAGACAGACCATACTTCTCCATCCTGCCTCCAGAACCTTCTCTGCACGGTGTTCCCTCTATCTGGACCACTTCTCCCATCCTTCCCTTGAAACCACTTCCTGCTCCCACGGCACCTGGCTAATTATCACCTATTGCTCAGGTCTCAGCTGAACATCACCGCCTCAGGGAAGTCTTTGTTAACCCACCACATCCGTTCTCCCTCAATAAAAGTACAGTCTCCTGGTACCTGTTCCCATGGCACCTGCTACTTCTTCCTGGTACTCTACATACACTTCTTTAATTGTAACTTTTCCTTATTAGCAGTGAGGCCCATAAAGGCAAGAAACATGATTCACCAATGTAGCGGTGATCAGTAAGTATTTGATGAATGGAATTTCAATTGAGCAATAAATCTTGGCACAGTTTCTCTGTATTTTAAAAACGTTTTAAAGTTGTGCTCGGTTCTCCCTTTTGTTTTCTAAAAGCGTTTGTCTTCAGTTTAAATGTTTATTCACTTTATAACTAAAAAAAGCAAGATTTCATTTCCCCCCAAAAAAAAGATGCAATTCTATCATATTTTTAAAGGCTCAGATGTAAGATTACATTGACTCAAAAAAAAAAAAAAAAGGTAAGTAATTATAAAAAGAGTTAATGGCTGACACATGTTTGAAAATCATGCCCCAGGAAATATGTTGAGTCCTAGGCTGGAAAAATTGGGCACCATCCCAGGAAGCCTACGACCAGGAGAGACAGAGAGGTACATTTAACAGACGTCCCACCTGGCTACATGTCCTGCCCCTTCTGAGATCAGGATACAGACTCTCCATGGAAGAAACAGGAATTCCGTAAAAAATATGCATTCATTCTGCTCAGGAGTAGCAGAAAGGGTGGGCTAGCACACAGGTACGGATTAAAGAATGAAGCAGACAAAGTATTCCTATTCGTCAGAGGACTTTTTAGCAAAACATTAAAAACTCTGCATTACACATTTTCGTAAGTTACAAATAAAGAAAATTATGCTATAGGTGATCGATAATGAAAGACACGGTATTACCTAATATTCCCATATCTGTCCATACTGAAAGAACCAAGCTTGACCACCATCTTGAAAGGTGGTTGGTGTTAGCAAGGATTCCAACCATCATATCAACAGGGCCTTTAACAAGGCAATCCAGTTTCTCCAGTGTGTCACTAATGGGATTGAAACAAAAAGGTGATTCTGGCTACACTGAAAAGCATCAAATAACAAGGGATTATTATTAATAGCTAAATGTCTTGTGCATCTACATGTCAGCACAATTATAGATGCTTGACATATGTCATCTCAATTACTACTCCCCAGTACCCTAAGATACAGAAAGGCATCCCCCTTTGACAGTAAAGTTAACAGGTTCAGAGAGTTTAAATAGTTTGCCCCATGACACAAACCTGCTAAGTAGGAAAGCTGGGATTTAATTCTAAAGCCTATGCTCTCGCTTTTATGGCCTCTCTAGGGGAGTAAAGTGTTCAATTCTAAAATGGAGAATCTTGTTCCTACACTCGCATATGCAAACAAAAACCAGCCAGTGATGGCTCCATCACTCACTAGTACTCTGAATCTCGCCATCCAAATCCGTGCTTTGGCGAAATGTCTAATTTACCACAGGACTTGGGCCTTCAGGGAACCATAACGAAATGTCCAATCTATATGTGACAATGGTCTGCTTTTGGCAATCAGTAATACTTACATTTTATTCTAAGGGCTCAAGCGGAAATAACTGTATACATATTGCAGGATAAAGCACCAGAATTAATCATAAGACTGGGGACCAAAATTTTCTGTGTAAGAGAAAAGAGATTCAAGTATAATTTCAAAGAAGTTTCAGAAGTCTATAATGTTAAACTTGAAATGGAAATATTAATTCCGAATCATAATTTTTAATATACTCTATTTCTAAGCTCTTCCAGCTAGAAGTGCTGACAGTGTATAGCAATGAACATCCCAGACATCCTACTTATGCTTTCCCAATACCTTTCCTCTAACAGAAATCAGAACCCCCTGGAGGACTTGCTGGTTGTGGATCTAGGAAAAGCAATATAAACGTGACCCCAGGAAATCTTGGACCGAAAACCAAGGAAGTAAACCAGAGACTAATGGATTCATCTCAAAAGGACACAAGAATAAGCTTAAAGGGAGTCCCAATGACAAAATTCTGGACAGCCTGAGCATCCAAAGAAGAAAGTAAAACTGATCGAGAGACACTAAATATATAAAATTCCTCGTGTTTACGATGACACTCAAAAAAATGAAAGCCTTCCTCACCAGGAAAAAGGAAAAAAAAAAGTCTATTTGCTCCCTATCACTGGAGGTGAATGTTAAATCAACTCGTTACTCTGAAAATTGGTACTTAAAAAAAAAAAAGGAATCAATTATTTATCTTGTATTTTTAGTAGGAACTACAACACAGATCAATCAAAGAGCTCCAGTTAATGAGGTAAAGTTCCTTTACACAGAAGAACGCCAAGTTTATAAATGTAAAAGAAAGGATGCAATAAGAAAAGGCACCATTCTGCAGCCCTTGGCAGAATAATCACACAAGGACCGTGAATGGATGCTAATATCATCAAATGAAAAGAATTCCGTGGGAAGGGCCCCTGGGTGGCTCAGTCGGTTAAGCGACTGGGTCTCGGTTTAGGCTCAGGTCATAATTGCATGAGATTGACCCCATGTAGGGCTCTGCACTGACAGTATAGAACCTGCCTGGGATTCTCTCTCTCCCTCTCTCTCTGCTCTTCCCTTGCTCATTCTCTCTCTCCCTCTCCCTCTCTCCCTCTCAAAAATAAACACATAAACTTGAAAAAAAAAAGAAAAATAAAGAGTTAGGTGGGGAACTGGATACTCGCAGTGCCCGAGTGCCACCTCGCAGATTACTTGCTCGCTGCAGAGGGAAAGAAGGGAACTTCTCCACGGTGAGGTCTGGCTGTCACCATCTTAAGTAATCAAAAGTAACATCACCATTCAAGACGTAACCAGAAAGCAACACTTCCTGGCGTGAGGCACTATGAACACGGCACCTACCCACAAAATACTGTCCAAAAATTTCTAGCTTAAATCGAGTCAAGCCTTTAGGTCTAATTTTTAATTTGCAAGAAAGAAAGGGAGACAAATCAAGTTAAGTCTCAGCAGGAAGAAATAACCAGATAAACCCAAAACGCGGGTCATTCGACAAGAAGTTATCGTCAGACCCTGCAGACCAGAACCTTCGACAAGCTTCTGTCATGGCACGAAGGAAGCCGCAGGGAACCATGGGAGGTGAAGAGAGATTTAAGAGGCATGGCAACCGAAGCAAGGGGTGACACCTGTCTCGGCTCACGCACTAGCATCGTGAGCAGATCGTATGTGCTCGGTATCTCCTCAAATGCCAATGTTCACGAAAACCGAGGCCGGACAAAAAAACGATAGAATATTTTTATTAACTTTCCAACCAACGGAAGTTAGCATTTCATCGTACTCTACTCACCTCCACTTAGCAGCTTCATGACGAGCCACAGCTCATCTTTTACCACAAAAGACGTGTAGTAAGACACAATATTAGGGTGATGGCACTGACTCATGGCTTGAATTTCTTTCTACAAGGAAGAGAAAATATGACAATGGATTATATGCAAGCCCCAAACACAACAAGTTAGTGAATTCTTGTAAATTGCAAGACCGTATTACAACCTTCATGAGACCTCCATGGCTCTGACCCAAGTGTCTGTCTTGAGACGGACTTGAGACGTCCTGAGAACAGTTAAACTAAAAAACCCCTCAGTTTCCCTCGGTCCACTGACTACTCATTCCACTCACAATCTTTGAAACTCGAAACAGGCACTGTTTGTCGCAGCCTCACACAGCACGGCCGAGGCCTCTGCGGGACACACGTTTTTACTTCAAGGTGCCCTTGAAAAAGCATCTTGGGAAATCTGGGCTTACAGCCATACGGATAAGGACTAATAAAAAGAGGGTGGTTTTTGTTTTTGTTTTGTTTTGCTTGTCTTAAAGTGTCTTTATTCTGTTTTTAAAAACAGAATTTTTATTATTGAAGGATAGTTGAAAGACGATGTTGTATCGGCTCTAGGTAGACAGCACGGTGATTCGACAATTCTATATGTTACTCACTGCTCACCACGGTCAGTGTAGTCGCCATGCAATATTATTATAATATTATTGACTATATTCTCCATGCTGTACTTTCCGCCTCTGTGACTTACTTATTTATAACTGCAAGTTTATATCTCTCAGTCCCCTTTATCTGTCTCACCCATCACCCTGCGCCCCGCAATGACACTGTTCTCTGTAGTTCTTGTTAACAGTCTGCTTTTGGTTTGTTCACTTGTCTTGTTTCTTAGACTCCGTATGCAAGTGAAATCACATGGTATTTGTGTTTCTTTGTCTGACTTACTTCACTTAGTGTAGTACCCTCTAGGTCCATCCAAGTTGCCACGAACGGCAAGACTCCGTTATTTTTGTATGTCTGAGTAGTATTCCACTGTGTGTGTGTGTGCGCGCGTGCGTGCGCGTGTGTAAAAATCAGACCTTTTTTATCTCTTCATCTATAGATGGGCGCTTGGGTTGCTTCCATCTCTTGGCTATGGTAAGTAATGCTGCAATAAACACAGGGGTGCAAATACCTTCTCCATCGGCGTTTTCATTTTCAGGGCGTAAATAACCCGTGAACACTTACTGGATCACATGGTAGTTTTATTTTTAAGTTTTGGAGAAGCCTCCACGCCGTTTCCCACAGCGGCTGCGGCAGCGTGCACCCCCACCAACGGCGCACGAGGGTTCCCTTTTCTCCACATCCTCACCGATGCTTATTTCCTGCCTTTTTGATTTTAGCCGCTCTGACAGGTGTGACGTGGTTTTGATTTGCACGTCCCTGATGACGAGTGACGCTGAGCATCTTTCATGGGTCGGCTGGCCATCTGTAGGTCTTCTTTGGGAAAATGTCTCTTCAGGTAGAGGATCCTTTTTGGTTTGTGGGTTTTGTTTTATTTTGAAAATATTGTCTCATGCCATTTTTGTGAAATAATTAACAATTCTCACTCTGAAAAGAAATCTCCTGCAACAGGGCAAGGTCATAAACTAAATCCGAAGTAGAAACCTGAGCGCCCTCTAAACTTAATCTACCGCCTCGGGTCATGCATTTAAATTAGGCCTACCTCTCTAGCCTCAATCCTACTCCCTTCACTGACCCGACCCCAAACACCCCCCGACTATCCAGCCACAGGAAACTTCAGGTGAGCCACGCTTCTTCAACCATGGATATTTAACTCTACTGTTCCCTCTGCCTCAAATAAACTTCATTATTTCACCCGAGCTGAAAATGCCAATTCCTCCTCCAGATCTAGCCAAAACATCATTTCCACCAGCTCCCCAAGTGTGCTTCCAAAGTCCTTGTGTATCTCTTTACATCGCGGCACGTATGTACTGGATAGTACACTGCGTGCTTATTTATCTGTCCCTCCCTGGTGGACTGAGAGCTCCCTGAAGGCAAGGACTTCCAAGAGTGGATCCCTAAACGCAAGCTGGTGCCTATTACACTTACATACACACATACGCGCGTGCGCGCGCACTTGACTATTAGCCTACAAAAGAATGATGTCTTGCCATTTGCAATAATATGGATGGCCCGAGAAGGTATAATGCCAAGTGAAATACGTCAGAGGAAGACAACATGTGACTTCACTCATATGCAGAATTTAAGAAACAAAACAAACAAAATAAAGAGACAAACAAAAAAACAGACTCTTAAATACAGAGAACAAATTGGTGGTTGCCCAAGGGGAAGTGGGTGGGGAGATGGGTGAAACAGATAGAGTTGAGAGTACACTTATCGTGATGAGCACTGAGTATTGTACAAAATTGGTGAATCACTATGTTGTACACCTGGAAACTAATATATAACAGTGTTTGTTAATTATACTTGAATTTTTAAAAACTCATGAAAAAAAGCAGATTCCCTAAACTTTGCAGAACTTACCATATTATACATTAATTGCTTATTTATTTTTCTGTATCCTTCACAAAACTCTAAGCTCAGTGAAAGCTAAGACCCTGTATTCCTGGCACTTACCACTCACTGTGGCTGGTACACAATACACCTTTAATATTTACTTAGTGAACTAAATGTTACATTACTTTATACGACTTTTTACTTATTCAACTACTGTATCTGCGCTATGCCCTTGCTATATGTACAGTAGAATGAGCTGTGTAAAAGTCGCTCAGAGTCTCTGATTCAAAGGCAGTGCTCCGTGAACCTCGGGTTTTCTCATCTTCTCTACCTGAATGTAAATTCCTTTATAGCAAGGAATGTATGCATTTTTCCAACCTCCAAAGTCACCAACCCGGTCTTCTGTACTAAACCTAAACTAGAGTAAGCACCTGCCTTTTGACACAGTTCTACAAAGGTTAAAAGAGATAAGAGAAGTACATATGAGAGGGAATACATAGGACAACGTATACTGCCAGCAAGCCGTAAAGACAACTTGTGTTCCAAGAATCCTCCGGAAAGAACAATGAAGGTAGGCAAGAAGTCCTCGCAAAGGAGGTAAGAACCAGGTTTAGTGCCGCAGGATATAAAGAAACTAGAGCAGTATAAGGTGAGAGGCACACGTAATTACACACCACACAAAAAGATGAGATATGCAAGACGTATTTCAGGACACGATGAGTAAACCCGTCTAAGACAAGTAGTTCGTGCTTTCAACAGATACCCACCAAGGTGCCAGGCACGGTGCTAGGTGCCTGACTACAACGGTGAGCCTTCATGAAACTTACAGTCTGGTGAAGAAGTCAGACAAATACTAATGTAACAACACACAATGAGAAACAGTTTGATAGGAGAAGTACTAGATACTACGTGATTCCACTGGAGAGGCAACTTATCGAAAAATAGAAGTGATAATCAGGGAAGGCTTCCTGTAAGTTTTACTACACTGACACAGGAAGGGGAAGTAGGCTTTACAGGAGTGACTGCTAAGCTACTTGGGGCCGTACCATAGAGGACCGGGTGGGTGTGCTCAAGAACTCAGGCTTCAACTTCGCAGCAAAGGGAAGGCATCAGAGGTTAAACCTTTATGCCATTTCGTAAAAGCCACTTGGGCTACGATTAGAAAATGAGTGTGGGAAGGCGAGACTAGAGGCGAAGACTAGGCTGTTGCTATGACCTGGGTGAGGGACGATGGTGGCCTGAAAAACGGTTAGTGACTAGTTACCCAGTGTGGGTAATTACACTGTGGCTATGTTGCCGTCAGGAGAACCTGGGCGAACAGCATATGGGAACTTTCTGTACTTCTCTGCAACTCTTCTAGAGGTTCAAAACTACCTCAAAATACAGTTTTAGGGGCGCCTGGGTGGCTTAGTCGGTTGAGTGTCCAGCTCTTGATTTCGGCTCAGGTCATGATCTCCGGGTTCGTGAGACTGAGGCCAGTGTCAGGCTCTATGCTGACAGTGTGGGATTGCGATTCTCTCCCTCCACTCCTCCCCAACTTATGCGCATGTTCTCTCCCTCTCTCTCTCTCTAAATAATCCTTTAAAATAATTTTAAAAAATAGAAAGTTAAAAAAAATAAGTGGCGATATGAATGGAAAGAAAGGGAGGAGCCAAGAGTTCTGCTGCAGAAGTATAAACCACAGGACTTGTGACTCACTGGATGGTGGGGTAAGACACAGGGTGACAATTCACGCGCAGAGTTGGCGTCAAACTGTCCAATGTCTTAAATGGAAACTAAGCGTTTTCAGCTTTACTGGGGGGAGGGGGGGGCTCACGAAGGGTCTTGTAACAGGAGACTACCAAGAACCATCGCATTCGAAACCTGAAAGGGCCTTCAAGATTTCTTTCCTTCTGGTCTATTCCTTTAAGGGGTGGGAGGGAAGGTTCCTTTACCTCAACTCCCATTGAAATTCTCCTTTTCCCTTTCCTTTCGAAAGGAAAAATAAATATGGAAGTGCTTTGCAGGAGGGCTATATTCCTCTGACTCGAATATCCCAGTAGCTCCCTTCCACGTCAAAATGAATTCCACCCCTCCTACTGGAAGTGCTTTCTCGAAAGGCCTGTTTACCTGCTGCCACCGGAGCTTTCGTCTGGCCTTTGTTCTCCACCTGAAGCTTTCTCAAGTATTGCTTAACGGTGACTTTTCATTCCTGGAACCCATCCCACTTCCAACACTCACTCCCGATTTTCTAATTACCCCACGGCAAGCAGCCTTCATCCATTCGGTCAGGCCCCCAAGCGACGTTAATTCAGTCACTCATGCGAGAGAACACAATGAAGTCCCTGCCCTCACGGAATGCTCATTACAAGACAAACAAGTCTTCCGTCTATTAAATGTCTGGGGGGGGGGGGGGCGCACCTGGCCGACTCAATTGGTTAACCATCCAGTTCTTGGTTTTGGCTCAGGTCAAGATCTCGTGGTTCGTGAGTTTGAGCCCGCATCAGGCCCCGTGCTGACGGTGTGGCGTCTGCTTGGAATTCTTTCTCTGACCCTGTGCTGTTCTGTCTCTCGAAATAAATAAATAAATCTTAAAAAATAAATAAAATAATAAAATGTCTAGGGAATGTGTCTTCCTTTCCATGGTCACTGTCACCACCTGAATTTAGAATCTCAATACCTCCTGTGTGGTCCAGTGTACCTCAGGCTATGGGTTGCAACCCACGTGGGCCAGGAAACAAACCAAGTAGGTAATGTTAGAAACACAAAAGAAATAGAAAATCAGTGTGTAGTCCACATAATATAATTAAAATTATTCTATGACAATGTTTCGGGTATACTCATATTTATGAATACGTACATAAAAAGAATTCTTTCCTGAGTCTACACCCCTGCCTAGGGAGTGGGGTTTCTATCTGTGTTCAAAGGAGCCCCAGCCCTGGCGGGCCAGAGCACAACCTCGCCCTGGAGGCCTCTGCTTTTGGAACCAGGAGCATGCCTCCTCCTCTCACTTCGCAGTACTTAATACCCCTTCTAGGCGGCTGTCATGCTTGGCCTTGTATAGGAGACGAGAGCCTTAACTTTTTTTTTTTTTCCCCCAAATAGGCTTCATGTCCAGGGTGGAGCCCAACGCGGGACCTGAACTCATGATCAAGACCTGTGCTGAGATCAAGAGTCAGACGCTCAACCGACTGAGCCCCCCAGGCACCCCAAGAGCTTTACCTCTTCGCCTGGATTGTGAGCCTCCTAGTAGAAAGACAGACATTTTAAGCCTCCTCATGTTCCCCTCAGGTGTCTGTGCAATGAATTTAGTCCTAGTATCTACCAGAGAAGAGAAAAAGCTCAAAAGACTGCATAGGGTGCCTACGAATAATATCTCTAGAGAAAATAAATGTAGTAAGATCTGACAGCCCACTTTCCCATCACACTCGGCAAAAGCTGTCAGACAAGACAACGTTTTGACAGGAGAAAGGAGCGCTATCCCGCCTCCTCACTGGTAACTGTCACACAGGATACGCACCTATAACCCAGTTCGCGTCGGCGCCCTTTCTATGTTATTGTAAAGACGATTTTGAAAAACAAATTTAAAATCACAACACCAAAAGTTTGGTATGTTGATCTAAAAGGTTTTTAAGATAGGGGCGCCTGGGTGGCTCAGTTGGTTAAGCGGCCGACTTCGGCTCAGGTCATGATCTCACGGTCTGTGAGTTCTAGCCCCACGTCGGGCACTGTGATGACGGCTCAGAGCCTGGAGCCTGCTTTGGATTCTGTGTCTCCCTCTGTCTCTGCCCTTCCCCTGCTCACACTCTGTCTCTATGTCTCTCAAAAATAAATAAACGTTAAAAAAAAATAAAAAATAAAAAATAAAAGGTTTTTAAGATAAACTAAGGGGCTTCTTAACTCTCAGAAACGGAGCCCTTCTATTCAGATCTCGGTCCTGACACCAAGAACACCACAAATACAGCCAGTATTCTTAATATTCCCGATGTTTCCTCAGGCTTTGGTGGGACCATACTTCTTTGCCCCCGACAAAAAAGCCAATTATCTGAAATTTGCTTTACTAAAAGTCACTCCCCTCCTCCCTTCACTTATTTGCCAAAGAGACGAATGCTATATTTGCAATCTACAGCTTACTGGACCATGGGGGCCAAATCACGGAGGTCCAACCCATCTCACTTACTAAGCTATAGCAGACATGCATCCTCTACAAGGAAGGCCCTACTGTAATAACACAAATAGTGCTTTCGAGATGTCAAATGTTTGAGAACAGATGTTCTTTCTACTTTTGAACTAAGATTATAATTAGTTAGAGTTGTGTGAAGCAGAAAATAATAGACCTGACTCAGAAAGACCTGATTTTTAATCCGGGCACCGTCGCTTACCGTATGATTTACTTCCTTCCTCTAAAATGGACTACTTGCTGTCTGTCTAATGGAGGCGCTTAGGAGGGTAAAGTACACTTAAGTGCCTATCACTGAAAAGATGTTTGCTATTCTCATCATATGGACCCAGTCGAGTTATTTAAACTTTGAACTTCCATAAAGTAATAAATAATAAGCCATAAATAAGTAATAAATAATGAGCCATAAAGTAATAAATAATAAGACTTTCATTCACCTTTATGCTCTCCTCAAGGGTTATGCAAATTAACTGACAAACGATACGAATTCATCCTGGGCTTCTCAAATTCCAGTCTTAATATATAGGTTAAAAATTCCGTTTTTCCTCAAGGGCGCGGCACCTGAGTGAGCTAAGTGTCCGATGGCAGCTCAGGTCATGATCTCGCGGTTTGTGAGTTCCAGTCCCGCATCAGGCCCTCCGCTGTCAGAGCCCACTTCAGATCCTCTGTCCCTCTCTCTCTCTGCCCCTCACAGGTGCGCGTTCTCTCTCTCTCAAAAATAAACATTTAAAAAAATTGTTTTTCCTCCAAAGAATGAGTTTACAATACACAGCCTTCCTGTACGATCGCTGTGGTTCAAACGCCCAAATGGTGCTCTGAGGGGCTGCGGCGTCTGTAAACCCAAGGTCGCCCCGTGGGGTTTCCATCACCTCTCCCTCGGGTGTGTTCTCTCACCCGCGAGGCTCGAGACCATCGCGCCAGCAGCTTTCTTCTCCAGCTCCTGCTCTACTCACCACCTCCTAGAGAAATGCATCTGTTTCCTCTGCTGAGAGTTCAACGTGTAATCCTATCATCTCTCTTCCTCTTAGTCCAGGCCTCCCTAACGCGCAGTACAGGCCACGCCGGAAATCAGATCCAACCTGGGAGCGGACAGACTTCCGACTGGCAAACCATCCCGGTCCTAACGCCTGCCTTTCCATCGCCAGCTGCACGTGACCTCAGACGAACACGGAAGAAAACAGCAGTACTAGTTCCCATCTGTACGGCAGTCTACGGTTTTCAAGTCCTGGACCATCTGATCCTCAAGAAGCCCTCCTGAGGCTCACAGAGAAACTGAGGATTCACAAAGCTATTAAGGCCACCCGACATCTCTTATAGCCGGTAATCCTGGAGACTCCCTTTCCTCTCTTTGTCCCCAGGCTCTGGAGAAGGCAGTGCCGCCTGGCGGTCATTCGACCTCTCCCCTTGCCTCAATGGTCAGAACGCGGACTGTACGACATTCCTAGGAGGCCAAAGCCTTTTCGAGCATATTCCACCTGACCCAGGTATCATAACTGCATGATACTAGCATGATACTAGTTTAAGGAAAGAGACGAGTAAGGAAGCATGGTTTATAACAATAAAAAAGAGAAAAAAGTTAATTGTCCAAGAGCAGAAATAGGTTAATAAAATGTGGTCTATCTATGCAATGGAATAGTACACACATACTGAAAAGCATATTAATTCATATTTATAGACACAAAAAGTTTGATAAATTTTTCAATGAAAGGAATAAGTAAATGACTGCATTATCATAAAAATACAAAGATATTTAAGTGTGCATGGTCTAAAACACTATATAGCAAGTACTAATCTCCGAATGAGAGGATTACAACTAATTTTTTTGTTTACCTGGATTTTTATAAATTTTACAATAAACAGTACTTAATTTTACCCTATTTTACAAATCTACAAAAAAACATTACTTAACCTTTTTTTAGAAAAGCAATAAAAAATTTCAGGCTATTTCCCACTCCAACACCAACACTCAGAGGAGCGTGTTTCTCCACGTAAGAAACAGGAGGCGCGCGTACCAGGAGTTCATCCATGCTGGTCTGGCACTTCTCAAGGTTGATCCGTTTGATCGCCACTTTCTCCTTTTTAGGGGCACAGTACGCCGCTTGGACCACAGCCGTTGCTCCGCTCCCTAAAGATAAATACACAATGAGTAAATGAGTAGATGAATAGACAAGAACACGACATTTCTAATTCCCGCACAATTTAACAAGACAATAATCCTTATCTTGTTCCTACACTCAACAGATGACACCCTAAAAAGGAGGGTGTCAATAAAAGCGGAGGCCTTGACCGCTTCACAGAATTGCTAAATTACTGGCAGGGAAGAAGAGTCAAACGGCTACAGGTCCGGCTCCAGAGTAGGAGCACGGGCTCGCGTTTCCCTGCTCCTCTTCTGAGTACAACTAAATACCCTAGAAATAATTCCACGGACAATCATAGACGACCCTGAAAGGGGGAAAGAAGGCAGATGAGCCAGGGGCCTTGGGATGGGAGGGAAAGCGCCAGGTGAGTTCGCTGGGTTTTCCTCCTATCTCCCATCTATCCACGACTGGGCACCAGAACGGCCTGCCACCCGGAAGCACCAACACGGACGGACACACACACAGGAAAATGCTGCTCTTTGGCCGAAGGACCGTGCAAGGGGAAGCGTAGCAGAGAGCGAGAGGGAAGACGGGCGCCCCAGTCTTCCTCCAGGACAGCGGAGGGCCCCAGGCCCTCAGAGCATCAGGTGTCAGGGGTGTCAGCGGGGTCTCTGCCCCACCCCCAGACAGCAGGAGGCCATGCCTGGGGCAACGCCCGGGCACGCTGCCCTTAGCAGTGGCAGAGCTGGGGACCCACGCCCACGGGTCAGCCCAGGCGGCACCTGCAGAGATCGGGCAGGACTTCTGTGGTGCCAGAGTAATAAAGAAGGGACTAGCCCTGCCACAGCTCTGAACGCTACACCGTCACAGGAATTACACGGCTCACAAAAGCAGGCCGGGGCCTACACGCTAAACCTGAATACAGTTACTGCCTACTAAAACAGAAGATTTACACAGGATCGAGAGTCTCCCCACATTAATAACTTAAATGTCCAGGATAAAATGTTTTGAAATCGAATACCAAGAATCAGGAAAAACACGCTTGAATGAGAAAGGGAACCACATCGATGCCAACGCCAAAATGAGTCACAATTTGGAATTATCTGACAAGAACTTTAAAGCAGTCATCATAAAAATGCTTTGCTAAACAATTAAGAATTCCCCTAAATAAAAAAGAGAAAATTTCAGCAAAGAAACAGAAGTTATTTCTTTTTAAACTACCAAATGCAATTATGCGTGCAACTGAAGTATGCGATTTCCAAAATAAAGAAGTGCTGGATAGGCTTCATAGTAGAGACGACGGAGGATAAATCTGGTGAACTTGAGGACAAGATCAATAGTATACTCAATCCAAACGGCAGAGAGAAAGTGGACTGAAAAAGAAAAAGACGAAAGAACGGCAGCTCAGGAAGCAGTGGATAACAAAAATCCACCGTCCCTGTGGCAGGCAGAACAATGGTCCCCCACGAGCGTCCAGTCCTAATCTTTGAAACCTGTGAATGTTACCTTATACGGCAAAAAGACGGCGTATGTTATTACGTTAAATTAAGGATGAGAAGATTACCCTGGATGATCTGGGTGGGCCCAATGTGATTATAAGGGTCTTTCGTTATAAGAGGGAGGCAGGAGAGTCAGAGTCAGAGAAGATGAGATAATGGAAGCAGAGGTCAGGGGGATGGGGCCACGAGCCAAGGAGCAAGTGCTGATATGTGCAATAACATGGCTGACCTTGCAAACGTGATGCCGTGTGAAATAAACCAACCACAAACTGTATGACTCCATTTATATGAAATGTCCAAATCAGGCAAATCCATACAGAAAGTGTATTACCAATTGCCAGGGGCTAGGAGAAGAAGACAATGGGAAGTTACTGCTTAAGAGGAAGAAGATTCTTTCTGGGATAATAAAAATGCTCTGGATTTAGGCAGCAGTTACAACATCCTGTGACTATACTGAAAAAAACCACTGAAATATATACTTTTAAAATGGTGGGTTTGGGGGCACCTGGTGGTTCAGTGGGTTAAAGTCTGATTCTTGATTTCAGCTCAGGTCATGATCTCAAGTTTCAGGATATCGAGCCTGAGTCAGGCTCCAAGCTGACGGCCTGGGGCCTGCCTGAGATTCTCTCTCTCCCTCTTTCACTGCCTCTCCCCTGCTGGCACGAGCATTTTCTCTTTCTCTCAAAATAAATAAACATTAAAAAATAAATAAAATGGTAGGTATTATTATGTGACTTTGACCTTGAATTTTTAAAAGAGAATACTACAAACAACTTTAGTTCGTAATTCTACGATTTAGAAAAAATGAGCCAATTCTTTGAAAACTATCGAAGCTCAACCAAGATGAAACAGACAAACTGATTAATACTAACCCTATTAAAGAAATCAAATTTGTAATTTAAAAATTCTTTAAAAACTTCCCAGAATCTTACCAAACACTGACAAAAGGATTAATAGTCATTTTACATGTTTTCCAGAAATGGAAGAAGTGGGAACACCTCCCGACAACTCATTTTATGTAACCAGATATTACGATACCAAAACCACAAAAAGACATCAAAGAATTAAGAAAACTACAGACCAATGTCTCTCATGAGCTTAGCTGTAAAATCCTCAACAAGATATTAACACAAGGAATCCAAAATAGCTAACGCACCACAACCAAGCGGCATTTATTCCAGGTACGTAAGTCTGGTATGGCATGAAAAAAAAATCACCACAATACATTATATCGATAAGCCAAAGGGAGAAAAAAATCAAGTATCAATTGACACAGAAAAACATCCTTTAAAAAAATTCAACACCATTTGAATAATAAAAAGCTCTCGGCAAACTAGGAAGAAGGGAACTTCTTCAACTTCATAAAGAACACCTACAAAAAACCTGAGAGCACACAACATACTTAAAGGTAAATGATTGAATACTTCTGAACTGAGAAAAAGGCAAGGAGGTCCGTTCTCATCACTCTTCAGCAACACAGGACTAGAAATCCTAGCCATCATTATAAAGCAAGAAAAAGAAATAAAAAGCATCCGAGTAGGAAAAGAAGAAATACAACTGTCCTTATTTTAGATGACATGATCGTCTATAAAGAAAATCCCAACAAATCTATAAAAGCTCTTAGAACTTATAAGACAGTTTAACAAGGTTGCAAAAGAAAAAAAAAAAAATCAACACATGAAACCAACCCCATTTCCATATATAGATAACAAATAAGTGGAAACCTGCTCCCCCAAAACGAAATACTGTATGAATGAAATGATATAAATTCGATAAAATATGAAGAGGAGCTGTATGCTGAAAATCACAAAATACCAATGACAGAAAGCAAAGAGGACTTAAATAACTGGAAAAACTTACTCTGTTCATGGGATTAGAAAACAACATGCTAATTTAGTCAATACTCCCCAAAATGACTATATATGGGTTTAATGTAATTCCTGTCAAAACCCCAGCAAGGGAGTCATTCTGCACAAAGAGACAAGCTTATTCTAAAGCTTCTATGAAAAGAGAAGGCCCTAGAACAGCCAACACAAAAAGGAAGAACAAAGTTAAAGGATTCATACTATCCACTTCCAAGACTTATTATAGGCACAAACTTCAAGTTATAAAATAAATAAGTCATGGGGATATAAAGTACAGCAAGGGGAATACAGTCAATGATACCGCAATAACTTTATACAGTGACAGATGGTAACTAGACTTATCACGCAGATCATTTCATAATGTATAAAAATATCAAATCACTACGATGTACACCTGATCCAAATAGAATACTGCATGACAATTCTACTTCAATAAAAAATACGTATTAGGTTCTCAAATAAAAGCTGACTGAATTTTTTAAAAAGGACTTATTACATAGTTAGAGCAATTAAGACAACGGGGTATTGGCGGAAGGACAGAAACATATACACAATAGAACAGAGAACCAAGAAACAGATTCACACAAATAAGTCCCACTGATTTCTGACGAAGGTGCAAAAGCAATTCAATGGAAATGGATAACCTACCAAAATGGCTTAACAAAAATGTTTTTTAAAGTGATAATGCTGGGGGGCCTGGGTGGCTCAGTCGGGTAAGTGTTCGGCTCTTGATTTCGGCTCAGGTCATGATCTCATGGTTCATGAGATGAAGCCCCGCACCGGGCTCTGCGCTGACGGTGCGGAACCTGCTTGGGATTTCTTTCTCTCCATCTCTCTCTGCCCCTCCCCTGCTAGCACATGCTCGCTCTCTCTCAAAATAAATAAACATTTAACAAAATAAAAATAAAACAAACAAAGTGATGATAGCAAACGCTGGTGAGGATGTGATGAAACTAGATCATTCATACATCGCTAATGGTGATACAAAAAAACCCAAACAAACATGGTACCGTCACTCTGGAGAATAGTTGGGTGTTTCTTAAAAAAAAAATTTTTTTTTTAACATTTATTTATTTTTGAGAGACACAGAGTATAAGCAGGGGAAGGGCACAGAGAGAGGGAGATACAGAATCTGAAGCAGGCTCTAGGCTCTGAGCTGTCAGCACAGAGCCCAACGCGGGGCTCAAACTCACAGACCGCGAGATCATGACCTGAGCCGAAGTCGGCCGCTTAACCAACCGAGCCACCCAGGCGCCCCTGGCTGTTTCTTTTAAAAAAGTGGACTTGTACAACTCAGCATTTTCATACTTGGGTATTTATCTCACAGAAATAAAAACAGATATTCACACAGAAACCTGCATTTAAATGTTCCCGGCAGCTTTATTCCTAGTAGCCTCAAACTGGAAACTGCCCAAATATCCTGCAGCAGGTGAATGGTTAAACAAACTATGGTACATCCACAGAGAGAAGTACTACTCAGCAATAAAAACGAACAAATTATTAATATGTACATTACTCGGATGAACCTCAAGGGCATTACGCTGAGTAAAAGAAGCCAGTCTCAAAAAGTTACATATTTTAGGATTCCATTTACAACAAATAAGTACAATACACATATAACTAGTAAAATCTAAGTTCTTTGAGTCTTAAAAAAAAAAAAAATCCTAGGCTTCAATTCATCCCCTACCGTTAATAAGATAATCTTCAAACACCATTCGGACAAGGTCACTCATCAAATCACTAAACCGCAGCAGCTACTTACTACTGTACCACACGGTACCTGAACAGGGTCACCTGTCTTCCATGCCCCGGATGAAGTTCATTTACCCTCATCTCCATGTCTCTACAGAAGCCATTCACTGTGCTTTCTGCATATCCATACACACCTGCCCCTCCTTCCAAGCCCAACTCCCAGCCCACCTAACTAAAAATACACTTCGATTCGAACTTCGGCCCCGCTGCTGTGAGGAGAGTAAAGTCTTCATTTCCTGCCCACGTGCCTGGGACACACAGATGCCCAACAAATGTCTCTATTGTCCATTTCCTCACCCTCTATCTTCCTGTAGGACATTTAAACTGCTAAAAGACGTAACTGTGTCTCCTCAAGTATTTGGCATAGGGCAGGTTTATCACGCCTATAAAGTACTTAAATCTTAACCAAAACACATGAGGAACAATTATCCCCACCAACTCCCCATCTATACCCCATTCCATTAAAATTAGTTTTTTATTTACTGTCTTAATCACTGATAGGCCCACAGACTAAACACTCTCCTGTACACTCAGTCCTGAATAGAGATGAATTGCAAACACTTAGAAAAGGAAAAATAAGCAATCATTAAATTCTTTCCCCCTTCCTCTCCTGTGTCTTATCCTCTTCCCAAATAGTGATTTTATCAAAATGTTGGCACAAGAGACCATGGGGAAAGCAAAGGTGCTCTATCCAATGCACAGTAGTTATATTAAGAAACAGCAACTTTGAACAGAACGCTTCATGTAAAATGCAACACGCTTTCAATATCCTAGACATTCTCACGGACAGCATACACTTTAGAGAATGAGATATTTACTTGAATAAGATCCTGTAACAGCCTGTAAGAAAGCTAATTATTTGATCATCTGAGAGAAGGAGAAGGCAATTTAACACCTGGGGCTTGAAAACTTAAATTTCTAAGTGGAAAAAAGAAAAGAGCAAAACACTCCACCAAAGGATATAGACGTATTAAAGCTTTCTGAAAGGATCCCTTGAAACTATTAAGAGTAGTTAACAGAGTGCAAAGAAGTTTATCATCAGCAGAAGACAAAATAATACACGGTATTCTGTTCTTCAATGTCCATTTTTCCCAATTTACAAGTCATATTATTATGTATGTTACCGGAAAAAATCATTTCCATTTCTATCATCTTATTCAAATATTCCAGAAGATTTCTGGATTTCTAGAAAAGAAATTTCAGATATTTCTTTCTAGGAAAGAAAAAAGCTTGGTAATTTTGCGATCACTTTCAAATTACACGCTGACTTCCATGAACATCAGAACCTGGCAAAAAAAGACGATCTTAAACATGAATTGAGAGCTGCCTTTGTTCATATAGTCAAACAGTAGTGAAATATATAAAAGTCAGGCTCAGACACCACAGTAATTTCAATTTGCTCCTTGTAATTATCATTTATTTCAGTGTTAAAGTTATTTCATTCATTATTTATTGCTCTTGTATAGTACCTCAAATATTTACTTTAAGAATAAAAACTAACATAATGTACAATAGATAACACTTCATAATACACAAAGTTTTCAATTTTAAAAATTTCTTCACAAAACCATAGTAAGAAAACACTTCACGCCCACTAGGATGACTGTAATAAAAAAGACAGAGTAGGAGTGCCTGGGTGGCTCAGTGAGTTAAGCATCTGATGTCGGCTCAGGTCATGATCTCACGGTTTGTGAGTTCTAGTCCCGCACTGGGCTCTGTGCTGACAGCTCAGAGCCTGGAGCCTGCTTCTCCCTCTCTCTGCCCCTCCCCTGCTCACACACTCTGTTTCTCTCTCTCTCCAAAATAAATAAACATTAAAAAAAATTTTTTTAATTAAAAAAAAAAAAGACTATAACAAGTGTTGGGAAGGATGTAGAGAACCCGGAACCCTCCGACATTGCGGGTGGGACTATACAATGACGTACTCGATTTAGAAAAGAGTCTGGCGGGGCACCTGGGTGGTTCAGTCGCTCAAGCACCTGACTCTTGATTTTGGCTCAAGTCAAGATCTGCTGGTTTGTGAGTTCGAGCCCCGCGTCAGGCTCTGTGACAGTGGAGAGCCTGCTTGGGATTCTCTCTCTCCCTCTCTCTCTGCCCCTCCCTCCATCTCTCCCTCTCTCAAAATAAATAAGTAATCTTAAAAAAAAAAAAGTCTGGCAGTTCCTCAAAAGGTTAACCATCACTTCAATTCCTAGGTGTACACCCAAGAAAACAAAATACATGTACACATACAAACTTTCACACAGATGTCCACCGCAGTATTACCCATCAGAGCCCCAAAGTGGCAACAATCCAAACGTCCATCAACTGAGGAACAGGATAAGAAAATGTGGTATATCCATACAACGGAATACTGTTTGACGATAAAGAGAAACAGGAGTACCGATACACGCTACAACACGGATGAACCTTGAAAACACGCTAAGTCAACGTGCCAGACACAAAAGGCCACATATGTATGATTCCACTTACACAGACCGTCCAGAAGAGGCAAATCCATAGATGCAGATGCAGAAAGTAAATCAGAGGTCGCTAGAGACTAGAGAAAGGGGGAAGTGGGGAGTGCTGCTAATGGGCATGGAGCTTCCGAAGCTATGAGAATGTTCCGGAATTAGACAGTGGAGATGGCTGCACAATTTTGAGAATACATTGAATTGCTCACTTTAAATGGGCAAATTTCACAGTATATGAATTATATCTCAAAGCTGTTACTAAAAATCTCAAGTATGACGTCAAATTTCAAATACTATAAATGTGCTACAGACGTTAAAATTTGAAAACAATTTACATATAATTATATAATTCAACAGAAGTTGTGTTTGTTACACTTAAATCCATTTGAAAATTCTGGACCAAAGCCAGGCATATATAACCATGGTCGATATGGGCATGGATAAACCCAAATCACAATGATTTAAAAAAATTTTTTTTCCAAGTTTATTTATTTTGAGAGGGGGAGGGGCAGCGAGAGAGGGAGGGAGAGAGAGAATCCTAGGCAGGCTCTGTGCTGACCCACATGGGGCTCGATCTGGAGAGCCGTGAGATCATGACCTGAGCCGAAATCAAGAGTCCGGGCTTAACCACCTGAGCCACCCAGGAACCCCCCAACTCACGACTGTAACGAAGCAAAAACTACACAAAGCTCATGTCATACAAAATTCGAAATAAATCCAATATTTAAGGACACGTTTGCCATCGGTGGCATCCAATAGCATGCCTGAATTATTCTGACCATAGTTGAGGAACACCAACATACCGCTTGGTAAAATGCCTGACAGGCTACTACTGAAGTGGTCTGCAGTTTGCTCCTTCACTGAGCTCCCTTTGCTCTGCACACGAGTGTGGGGCAGAGTTAGGCATGAGGAGGGAGTGGGGGGCAAGCGGAGGGCAAAGCACCCGCCAACAGCGCTCCCCCCACCCTGCGCCTCAAGTGGGGCATGTATGATATTCCTTGGATGCTCCAGGCTACCCCAAAATGAGAAGGGACAAAAAACAAATGGCGAAACTGTTAAGAGTCTCCACCGGTTTACCAGAAAAAGGCAATCCCATCATAGCCCAGAGTCCAGGAACTCCCTACCGTCTTCTGCCTTGCTAGAAGGAAAACCAACCTCAGCTTGACAAGAGCTAGGCCTCCAGTAAGTCTTTAGCACGTGGAAGGTCTCTCTGGAAACTCCCTCTTGACTTTATCTCCTCCTCCCTTCCCCCCCACCCCACAAAACGGTCACCCTCCTGGTCACCCTCCCGGTCACCCCCCCACACTTGCAGCGCAGCTCTTCCTGCCGACGGGCCCCGTCCCCATGCATTCATAAAAATCACCTTTTTGCACGAAAGACGTCTTCGAGAATTCTTTCTGGACCGTCGGCTCCGGACCCCACAAACCCACCACCCCAAACCTTCAGGAGGCAGAACAGTAGTGTCTCCCTCTCCCATCCCTTCCTTTCCAAACTCCTTCCTTCCTTCGTGGGATCCCTGAAGAGAACTTAACGACTCTCTGGCCTTCAGCGAAAGGCCGCTGTCCCGCTCTGGGAAGCCCCAGAGGACGGAAGCTAATCACGCAGGTCTCGTATCCGTCAGGCTAAGACGAGGGCCGTTCCTAAGTCACAGAAGACGCGAGGCAGTCTCTACAGGTTCCTTTGGTCCCAGATAACGGATGTCTTCTAATATGTAAGTGTATTCCTACTGCTCTATCATTTTAATTTTTGCAAATGTGCTTAGTGGTATTTTTTTAAAACCAGCATTAACTCTCAAACCAGGTTCCCTACCCCTGCCACAATCACACATTGGTCATTTATCTTACATGTACGAAATCTAAAGTACTAGCTTTAAACATACTAATGGCATGTCCTACATAAGCCAAAACCTGCTGGGGTTAAAAATACAGACATAGGAATTGGGGGAATTTAGTTGTTACGAATTTCTAGTTCATTATTAAACACAGAATTTCACTAATAATGAAACACTAAACCTAGGTCTTATCAATCATAATTGTCTACATACTAAAGCACCTTTCTTTTACACAAAAAAATCACTCGTTTAATAAATAACCCTCCCCAGAAGCAAGATATTAAATTCTGGCGTGATTTAACAAATGGCCGAAGGACAAGTAGCATTCCCCATGCCCGATGACAAAAAGAGATTCGCAGGCTCCGGCTGTTCCATGTCACAATCGCTTTCACGGACCTCCATGTTCCGTCCTCCTCTCCAAAATACCAAAGCTTTATTCACCAATCGGAAAATATCTTAAAGTTCTAACAAAATGGACTGTGGTTAATACAGTAAAAACTCAGTATCAACCACCGATTCAGAATAACCAATGATGTTCTATCTTTCTTTAGAAAAACCTTTGCTCGGCAGAAAATAACAGTTAATAATGTAAATAAGAGGGTGCCTGGGGGGCTCAGCTGGCTGAGGGTCCGACTTCAGCTCAAGTCATGACCTCACAGTTTGTGGGTTCGAGCCCCACAGGAGGCTCACTGCTGTCAGGGCAGGGTCCCCTTCAGATCCTCTGGCCCCCTCTCTCTGGCCCCTCCCCTGCTCATGCTCTCTCAAAGATAAATAAAACACTAAATTTTTTTAATTTTTTAAAAATAATGTAAATAAGAAGATAGGGAAGGCTATCTTTAAAATGTCTTTATAATCATTTTAACTATTCACCGACTTGTTGCAAGACTTTAGAAACATAGAGTTAGAGACACGGATTTTAAAAATACTCGTCGCTTTAAAGCATGTTCCTTTATGAGGAATTTTTCAAACTACAAGTCAAATTCCGGACTTTCGACCACCACTTTTCTTAGAGTAAGAGTCAAACAGAAAACATCGGTAGGCGTGGCACACAGCAAAACTAAATGTTATTTTGTAAGACTTGTACTTCAGTATAAATACACACGCAGATTGTAAAATAGATCTCTTAGGAATGGTTTAGGGAAAAATGTCAAAACTACCGCTCTGATGCCCTCTACGAAGCACTGGACTAGTATGAAGAATAATATAACGGCAAACGTACAACAGTTTCCAACAAAACGTCCTAATTCAGACCTCGCTAGTTGGCGCGGTTGTGTATTCTCCCCGTCCTCAGTTTCCCCAGCTCTTCCCCTCCTGTCCTCTCCGAGGGGGTTCCTACACTGCGGTGTTATACACGGCGCCGACCAGAACGGAGGAATACACAAAAGCATCCACGAGCTTTCTCCTGAAATCCTTCCAACCGGGCAACTTCGTCCCCTGAGACAGAAAAGGAGGTGCCCAAAGGCAGGAGGCGCACTGAGAAACTTTTTCGCCTCCGGCCGCTTTACGAGATCCGGAAATTTGAGAAAGGAAGTAAAAAACGGGTATTATTCCTGTGAGGAACAAATACACCGAATCAGCCGAGGAGAATTCCCTCCGAATTCTGGCCATCCGCCGTCGCGGCAGGTGCACATCTGCGGCTCTCAGTGCTCCCTAGCCAGCTTTCGCATCCACGGGGGAGCTGGCCCCGGCTCTTCGTTGTGGAAGACGACGGAAGACGATTGAGGCCGTGTCGCCGGAACCAAGGAAAATATGGGAAATGACACTTTGTAAACCCTCTTCTCTTGTCGGCGTCGGGTGGAAAATTAAAGCTCCTACAACCGGCGAAACAGCTGTACCAAGAGTCCTCCTCATAAAAATCCCGCTCTTCTCTCCACACGAAGATGGAAATACAGACGCGCCGCCATATGCTTGGAGTAACCGCTCGCATGGCCTGATGGTTTCGTGATGAATCATCGCTCTGTCCCCCATTCGCTCGGGTAATCTCTCATCTCAACGGACGGCACCTCCGTCCTTCCGGAGGCTCAGCCAAAACTCTTAACGTCTTTCCACGTCGGACGCAAAGGCAGCTCGCTAACTGCGAAACGGGTCATCATGCAGCGCCAGGCTGCTTCCCGCCGCCTCCGCTCCTCCCTCTCTCCACGGGACCAGCTCCCCTCCCACCCTGCGCCCTCACGCCACCCTCCACAGACCGGCCCGGGTTCTCCTTGGGTTCTCCTTTGCAAAGACAGTCACGTTAATCCTCCGCTCGAAACCCCGCAGCAGTTTTCAATCTTACTCAAAGCCAAAGCCAGGTCCCCGCGACGACTTACGAGGCTTACGGTCAGGACCGCACATCCTCACCGCCTTACTCTTCTGATCCCTTCCCGTCTGCCTCCGCGCCCTGTCCCCCCGCCCCCCCCCCCCCCCCCCCCCCCCCCCCCCCGCCACTCCAGACACTCCAGCCACTCCTGCCTCCCAGTCCCGGTCCCGTCAGCATGCTTCTGGGCCCCTTCAGGGCCTGCACTGCCGCTGCTCCCGGGGCTTCCAACAAGCTTCCCGCAGGTACCAGGACTCTCACTTCCTCACCTCCTTCGGGACTTTTCTCAAAGGTCATCTTCTCAGGGAGGCTTTCCCCGACCTATTTAAAACTCACCTCGGTCCCTAGGACTCTCCAACCCCTTTCTCGGCTTTACTTTTGTCCTCCATCACCACTAGATTATAAACTCCATGAAAGCCAGGATTTTCTGCCTGCTTCGAGGCTGTAGCCCTAGCATCCAGAACAGCGCCTGGCACAGAACGGAAGCTCAAAAAATATGCGCTGAATACATTAATCAACTGAGCGGTGACGTACATTTTCAAGAAAGAAAAATTACTCATTTTAAGGTAGAGCAAACACCAAAACGGCCCGGTCTTCACGGGCATTCCCTCATTGCCACCGTCACGAGCACTAACGCCTGCTGACCACGTACGCCCTGTGCCAAGCACTGTGCTCGCATTTCGGTTCTTCATCTAATGTAATTATCCATGAGTTAGGTATTATTGATCTGACAAAGCAATGTAAGAAAAGCAATCCAGGCAAAAATAAGACTGAGGTCATAAACTACTAAGAGGCAGAGGAGGGTCTAGAAGCCGGAACTACGTGATGACTCAACACCATACTCCTACCTGGTAAGCAGCTGCCTCTTTAGATTAAAGCTAACATTTATTAACTGATTACTATATGTCAGGTGAAATTATTTACTTGTAATGTCTTAATTATTTTAATTAAAGAAAAAACACCAAAGCCAACACTTTTAGTTGCCTATCCGACAATTTTCGCTTCTTTAATAAGAGAACCTTGATCTATTTTGTTGGAAGTAATAACGTGCCCAGCTAAAAGGCTTTATTTCACAGCCTCCCTTGCAAATGGCCAAATGACACGGTTCTGGCCAATAAACTAGAAATGGAAGTCACTGAGTAAGGCTTCCAGGAAAGAAAGCTCTTTGAAAGAGAGCCAGCTCCGTTGTCATGTGCCTTTGTCCATTTGCCATATTCTCCCAGCCTGGAACACAAGCACGAGGCTAGGGGTGGGACAACGATCTTGCAACTATGAGAATGAGAGTCACGTGCCGAGTGCAGTGGAATAAAAACTAGGAGCCCGGGTGCCCGCTGGCCCCGAGGCTGCACTCCAGTTCCATGAGGGAAAAAGGTACTTTATTAACCCACTACTGTTTCCATTACCCGCAGCCAAATGCGATACCTGTTTGACGCAGCCCTATGAGGTTGGTGGCCCAACGCTGGCCTTGCGGATCACGTCACCACAGCCAAGGCTCCCAAGCAGGGGAGAAAACACGCTAACCATTAAGCCTCGCTCTACCGATAGCGCATGGTGCCTTTCGCATTTACGGAGGGGCTGGAGGTGGGATCCCGGAATGTGTCCTGGAAAACCACCACTTCAGACATCAGAATGCGTAGCTAGTGAACGGCGAACGACAGTAAAAAAGGGCAAGTAGAGAATAAAGCTAATGAGTAGCCGTCACCCAAGTGCCACCGTGTTAAAAACGGATCTGAAGGAACAATTTTCTAAACCTAATCCAAGGTAAACCGCCAATATTATGGAGCCTTTTCAAGATGCATGCCAGTAAGAGGCACACGTCACAGCCCTTGCCAGACTGTTCCCTGTCTGCCGTCACGCTGCTTTGTTGGCAGTATCACAGGGGGCGGGGCCTTGTGCAGCTACACCACCATGCCCACCATACATCCTGAAATCCATCTAAACTTTAATGAAAGGCACCTGGCTGGCTCGGTCGGTTGAGGGACCGACTCTTGGTTCCAGCTCAGGTCATGAGCTCCGAGTTGTGGGATAGACCCTCCGCCAGGCTCCACACTGAGCATGGAGCCTATTTAAGATTCTCTCTCTGTCTCCTTCTCTCTCTAAAATAAACACGAACAAACTTTAATGAGATCTGGAAGAAGGAAAAAAAGACGTAGTGATAAGCTTTACAACAGATTTAAAATATTTAAGTGTTGCAAGATTTCAAATCACATAGTATTTCATATTTCATGGTAATTCCAAAAATTAGGGAATGTAAGGGGAAAGAAAAAAAGAAAGAATGAACACCTTTATCTTAAGGAACATTCAATAAAAACTAAACCTTTTAACAGTTTTTTTCTTTTTTGAGAGGGAGTATGAGAGGGGGACAGGGAGAGAAGGGAACAGAAGATCCGAAGCAGGCTCTGTCAGTACAGCAGCAAGCCCAATGCGGGGCTTAAACCCACAAACCGCGAGATCATGACCTTAACCGAAGTCAGCCACTCAACTGACTGAGCCACCCAGGGGCCCCCAAACTAAACATTCTCTACAATTATACTTAATCTATATAACAGCCCCAATGATATATGTGCCATTATCTCCATTTTGCCCCAAAGTCTATTCATTTATTCTGAGAGAGAGAGAGAGAGAGAGAGAGAGAGAGAACATGAGTGGGGGAGGGACAGAGAGAGCAAGAGAAAAAGAATCCCAAGAGAATCGACTCAGGGGTTGAAATCACGAACTGTGAGATCATGGCCTGAGCCAAAACCAAGTGTTGGGCGCTTAACTGACTGAGCCACCTAGGTGTCCCCCATTAACTGTATTTTATAGACAAAAAGCCGGCACTAAAACCAGTTATATAAATTCCCCAAGGTCACATAGGTAGTAAGAGATAAGGCAGGATTTGAATCCAGGTCCGTATGGCCCCAAGACCATACTCTTCCAGCTACTTCGACACGTGTCAAGCACCGCACAACAGCTGAGGTCGGAAATGCTAATACAATAATAACGGCCGGGAAGGAGCTCAAAGACACTGAAAAGATGAATGACTGGTAGTGAAAATAACACTAACATCTTTTACAAGTAATCATACTTAAAGAACTTCCAATGTTTCCAAAGCATGCTTAAGATGATACAATTCTTTAAAAGGAAGTCCTCTGAATTCCCAATCCATATGCTTTTTCTATGCTCCAGGAAGGGATTTTCTTTTCTCTACAGGATTTTGCCAGAAAGAGAAAGGAAAACACAGAAGGTGAGAAACAACCCCCAAAATATTATAAGCCAAGCAGCACATGTAAAAAAATTACATTTCAAACAAATGCGTGTGCTTTGATCAGAAAGGAGGCATCATTTAACCACTGCCTTAAAATACATTTCTTTGAAAACCACAAATTCAAATGATCCCCGAAACTTTTTTTTTTCCTGAACTCCATTTGTTTCCTGAAAAGTTTAAGTGTAATCTGGGAAATCACAAAGAATCATTTTGAAGATTACAGCTTACTACAAAATATTGTACTCCAAACATTTCGGCACAGAAGCAAGTTCAGAATAAGAATAAATTGCTTTATTGAGCCTTGCTACTTGTAATAAGCTATAGTTCAAGGGAAAACATTATTTTCCCTCCCTGTTGGGAGGATGGGGTGGGAGAGGAGCAGAATGGAAGGATGTTAGCAACTTTCAGGAACTTACAAACGGGAGGGAGATATTTATTTCTTTGAGAGAGAGAGAGAGAGCAGGTGCGCACACATGAGGGAGTGGCAGAGGGAGAGAGGGAGAGAGAGAGGGAGAGAGAGAGAGAGAGAGAATCCCAAGCAGGCTCCACACTCATGGCACAGCCTGATACGGGACTTGACCTCGTGACCCAGGACCATGACCTGAGCCAAAATCAAGAGTCAGACGCTCAATGCACTGAACCACCTAGGCGTCCTGAGAGGGAGATATTTAAAACTTACATTTCGTAAGGATACACGAAAGAAAAATTCTACTGCACCCAAAAGGGTCACTTTCAAAATATCTGCTATCAGAGTTTTTCATTTGAAGGGCATTTCCCTTAATCCTTCACTGTAAGGATATTTCCCCTAATTAATTTCGCTTAACCCATTAATATTTCCGTTAGTCAGACTCTGACTACTATCTTATATTTTATATCTTCCATTTTATATCCAAAAACCAATCAAATTCCTACATAGAAACGAGGATGCTGAATTCAGCAACAGGAGAAATGAACACCAGGATTGGCTATGCCACTAATTAGCTCTGTGACTTTAGACTGTCATTTGCCCTTTTCATGTTTCAATGTCTTCATCTGTAAAACGAGATAGTTCATCTCACCTCACGTCATACATAAAAAAAATTAACTCAGGGGCACCTGAGGGGCTCAGCTGGTTAAGTGTCTGACTCTTGATTTCAGCTCGGGTCGTGATCTCATCGTCCGTGAGTTCGGGCCCCATGTCGGGCTCCGCGATGACAGTGTGGAGTCGGCTTGTAGTGCTCTCTCTGCCCCTCCCCCACTTCTCTCTTTCAATTTCTCTCAAAATAAATAAATAAATAAACATTTTTTTTTAATTAACTCAAAATGTAGTGGAGGCCTGAATGTAAGAGCTAACACCGTAACACCTAGAAGAAAACATAGGAAAAAAACCTTTGTGATGTTGGATTAGTAAAGATTTCTTATATACGCCACCAAAAGCGCACGCAATCATTAAAAGAAAAAAGTAATAAACTTTATCAATGAACACACACACACACACACGCATACCCCAGAACTCATCAAGAAAACAACCCATGGGGGCGCCTGGGTGGCTCAGTCGGTTGAGCGTCCGACTTCGGCTCAGGTCATGATCTCACGGTCTGTGAGTTCGAGCCCCCCATCGGGCTCTGTGCTGACAGGCTCAGAGCCTGGAGCCTGCTTCGGATTCTGTGTCTCCTTCTCTCTCTGCCCCTCCCCCACTCATGCTCTGTCTCTCTCTGTCTCAAAAATAAATAAACATTAAAAAAAAATTAACAACAACAACAAAAAAGGAAACAACCCATGGGCAACCCGATTGGGCAAAATACTCGACGGACATTTCACCAGAGCTAGACGAAAAGCTAATGAGCAAGCGCATCGCGAGTCATTGAAGAAACGCAAAACAGAACCACCAAATACTACTTCGTACCCACCGGGATGGCTATAATCTAAGACAACAAATGCTGACAAAGGTGAAATGAAAAATGACATAGTCACTTTGAAAAGGTTTGTCGGTTTCTTAAGAAGTTAAGATATAAATTTACCACATGACCCAGAAATTCCATTCGAGGCAAATGAACACGTTCATATGAAGATTTGATAAGGCAACGCTCCGAACGGCACTATGACAAAGAGCCAAAACGCGGAAACCACCCAGCGTCCATCAAGAGGTGTCCAACAGACAGGACTAACGTACTGATGCAGGCGAGGCCATGGGTGAACTCCAGCAAACAAGAGGCCGAGTAAAAGAAACCAACACGGAGGATCACATACATGATTCGATTTGCATTAAATATCCAGAAAAGGCCAATCTATAGAGACGGAAAGTAGATCTGTGGTTGCCCCAGGCAGGGGGTGGGAACAGGGAGTGACTGCAAATGGACATGAGGCATCTTTTTGGAATGATGGAAATGTTCTAGAATTGGACTGTGGGGATGACTGAACAACTCTGAAAACTTACTAAAAAATGATACCATTGTACACTTAATACAGGTGGATTTGATGGTATATAACCTATAATGCAATCAAGCTGTTTTTAAAAATGAAAAAATGCTGGGCTAAGTGAAAGAAGTCAAACGCAAAAGACAAGATGTTACCACGATCTCATTTATACAAAATGTCCAGAAAAGGCAAATCTATAGGAGAGGTCTGCGTTTGCCTGGAGCCAGGGGTGGGAACGGGGATTAACTGTAAAGGACACAAGGGTCTCACCGGGTGACGAAAATACTCTAAAACAGGATTATGCTGGCAGGTGTACGGCACAGTTTACTAAAAAACCACTGAACTTTGGACGGGTGAATTTTGCACCACCCATTTTGTATGGGTGAATTTTACAACATTAGATTATTTTTAAAATAAAGTTATTTTTAAAAACAACATGGTAAAGTTATTTTTTTAATGTTTATTTTTGAGAGAGAGAGAGAGAGAGCGCTAGCGAGCACCAGAGTGGGGATGGGGGAGGGGCAGAGAGAGAGGGAGATGGACGATCCGAAGTAGGCTCTGTACTGAAAGCAGAGAGCTGGATGCAGGGCTCAAACTCACACAAACCGTGAGACCGTGACCTGAGCCGAAGTCGGATGCTCAGCCAACTGAGCCCCCCAGGCGCCCCAGTAAAGTTATTTTTTAAAACACGATGCTCGAGGGGCCCCTGGGTAGCTCTGTCGGTTGAGCATCCATCCAACTCTTGATTTCGGCTCAGGTCATGATGGACCAAGCCTGCGTTGCGCTCTGCACTGTGTGGGGAGCCTGCTGACGATTCTCATTTTCTCTCTCTCTCTCTCTGCTCCTCTCCCTGCTCGTGTGGGCTCTCTCTCTCAAAAGGAAAAAAAAAAAAAAAAGAAACATAAGATGGTCAAATCACACTGGAGAACGTAACCTTCCCCCCATAGAGCACTTTAGGAAGGAGATGAAAACTAACCTTAACCCACAGGACTGAGATTCCTTTTTGCCCACTCACAGACACCCCATTACCCTATTGAGGATAGTATCAAATTAATAAATCTCTAAATCTCTACAGTCCTATGTCACCGTGACAGCAAAGCCATGAAGAATGATCCCAACCGTCCTCTTTATCCCCGAAAGATGTGTGTCTCACCAGAAAGAAAAGCAAAAATCCCCTTCTAAAACAATGAGAGGGACACCCTTTACTTTTCAGAGATCATTTTCAAATCATCCACTTAAATCTCTTTCTTTAATAGGGAACTAGTTGAGGGGGACCCTGGGTGGCTCAGTCCGTTCAGCGTTGGACCTTGGCTTGGGTCATGATCTCACAGTTTACGAGTTCGAGTCCCACATCAAGCTCTCTGCTCCCAGTGCGGAGCCGGCTTCCAATCCTCGGTCTCCCTCTCTCTCTGCCCCTCCTCTGTTCTCTCTCTCGAAAATAAATAAAATTAAAAAGAAAAAAAAAAAAAAAAAAAAGGAAACTGAGGAACCCAGAAGCAATCAATCAAGACAGAGACCTTGGGGCACCTGGGTGGCTCAGTTGGTTAAGCGGCCGACTTTGGCTCAGGTCATGATCTGTGAGTTCGAGCCCCATGTCAGGCTCTGTGCTGTTGGCTCAGAGCCTGGAGCCTGCTTCGGATTCTGTGTCTCCCTCTCTCTTTCTGCCCTTCCCCAGCTCACGCTCTGTCTCTATGTCTCTCAAAAATAAATAAACGTTAAAAAGAAAAAGAAGATAACTCTTCAAAAAAAAAAAAAGAAAAAAAAAGACAGAGACCTGGCTTGCTCTCTTGGGAACCAACCAGTACACATCAAAGACCCAGCAAGGGCACGGGGCACAAAGTAGCTTAAGGCAGAAGACGAGATTTCTTTCAGATAAAACAGCCCAGATTCGTTTTGAAACAACAGGCAAAAAAAAAAAAAAAAAAAAAAAAGAAAAAAAGAAAGAAAGAAAAGAAATACGACAAAGCTCCTCTAAAACACAGACAAACTGCAATAAACTCTCACACTCCCAAGGCAGCTAAGGAGTTTTCAGCCTGTCTTTGTTATAAAACTAATTTTAGGACAGGATGCTGATCTAGCAAAGTAGACAATCTCCTTCCTCCAATACACAGGGGTCTGCTCATGTCAGTTCGACTGAGCTTCTGTTTGGCTAAACCCACCCTCTTTTGATTTCTAAAGTCACTGGATTATTGTTGTCCAACAAATACTGCCCTCATCCCAAGTCCCCACCCTCCCCCAATCACTGTGCCTGAGAATTACAATCCACGTTTGTGCAAGTTTTGGTCTCTGCCAACTGGTATTCCTGGACCTCAAATCCCACACCCAGAAGCGAGATCCGTGGGGTCATGCCATGTCTCTGCTTGAATCCCTCCGATACACTTAAAATAAATTCCAAAATCCTGACCATGCCCAGGAAGGTCCACTTTCTATCCCTGCCGGTTTTCCTGCAGGTCCTGAAACACATCAAGTTCTTTCCCTCCTCAGGACCTTTGCACTTCCTCGTCCCTCGGCAGGGAAAACTCTTCCCTGGAGCGCTCGACTTAAATGTCAACGCCTCAGAAAAAGAATTTTCCTTGAAATCACCCTCACTAGGTCTCCAGGTCACTCTCTATCAGAACATCTTGTTTATTTCTTTCCTAGCACTTGCCAAGCCTTGTAGTTCTTTTCATTTGCCGAGTTATTCAATGTCTACCTCCCTGACTAGAAAGTCGGTCCCAACCAGTGGGAAGTTGTGTCTACGCTGCTCCTCGGTGCGGTACCTTCGGCTTCACCTGGAGAGGATCCCCAGCTCCACCGCGGCAATGTTTGGCGCTTCGTGGGCACTCAAGCGTTCTCACACCAGCGCGGGAATGGCACTTAAACCCCTATCCCACAATCGCCAAAATAAGGGGCTGTGCCCACAACTCGCCCATCATTTCTCGCCCAGCCTCCCTAAGGCCTGTCCCGTGCCTGCACTTTGCTTCCTCTCCCAGACCCATGCATCGCTCAGGTTCAAACATCTATACTACCCAAATCGCTCAGGAGCCCCTCGAACCCCACCCCACCACCCTCCCCAACTCGCACGCGCGGCACAAACCCGGAGCCTCACCCACGCGCCCTACAAACCCCGGGCCCCGTGAGCGCTCACGAATATCTGTGAGTCCCGAGCTCCCCGAGCTCCCGCGGGGTCCCCACGTTCCCGCGTGTCACCCGCAGCCCAGTGCGGCGCCTCCCCTCTCAGCGGCGCGCCAGCTCTCACCGATCACCTCCTGCAGCTCGTAATCGTCCCTGTTGATGGACCAGGGCAGGGCGCTCGAGTCTTCGGACATGACTGCGGCACAGCTCGCGATCCTCCCTCAAACTCGCTGACCTCTCTCGTCTCCTCGCCGCGCCTCTCCCCACCCCCAACCGCCGCCGCCGCCGCGCCCCCACCAACCGCCTCGGGAACAGCCACGGGTCGGACGGCGCCTGGGCGCGGGGTCACCGCTCGACAGAGCGGCGGAGGCTCGAAGCTCCGGCGGACCTGGCCTCTTGCTCCTCCGCGTCCGGCACTCCCCACCCGCCCCAGGTCCCGGCCTCGGCCTCGGCTGCAGCAGCGACAGGGTATTCGCCTGGGCCCAACCCCTCTGTCCCGCCCTCCACCCCAGCCCCACGCACGGGCCAAACTTTCCCTTCTCCCTCCACCTGCCGACACGCAGCGCGCTGACGTCACCGCGCCGGGCAGGCCCCGCCTCGGTCCCGCCTCCGGCCACCATCGCAAGCGTGGCTGTGTATGTACGGAGCTAGCGAGCGTCCCGAGAAGGTGTAAGTTGACAGTGGGAGGGAAGAAATGCTCAGGGAGGAGTTTAGGGCGGGTGTCGGAAAGCCAGAGGAGAGCCTAAAGTAGCACAAAGACGATAGCCACACTAATCATGGCGACCAAAGGGCGACGGAGCGGAGGGGGCGGAGCCACTCCTGGCGGTTGGGGCACGTTGCCGTCTCCGTCGTCGCATTTATTGGTTTGTTTGAGAAGGAATCAGAAAGGCAATGGGTGGGAGTGGACGTCGGTCAAAGTTAGTCCCGCCTCCAGGCTCTCAGCGCCAGGGCTCCTTCAAGATCGCCAGTACCTTGGTCGCTTTGCCCTTTTCTCCGGGGTGACGTCACGGCGTAGCCGTCACACCCTCGAGACGTGCGAACGGCTCCGCAGGGCGTGGAGGAGGTGGAGGGTGCAGTTGGGTGAGGTAGCCTTGGGGTGTGGGCTACTGCCTACTAGGATGAAAGGCCTCGAGCTGTGGGACGCAACGGAGCTGGGAAGCTTATCGCTTGACGACACTTCTTTCAAGGCGGAAGTGCTCGCTGCGGCGTCTGTCGCCGCCCTCTCCGTAACCTTTTGGGCCGGGTGGGGAGTTCCTGCCCATTCTCAACTTTGGGTCCATGGCTCAAGTGAACACCTGTTTGGGGGGGCCTCGAAAAGTGGGCTTTTTCCCCTGCCTCGGCTTGGGCCATTAAGCGAGACTGGGCTCATAAGTTTGGCGTCGTTTCAAGGGCCTTGAGTTTTGTGTGACCTTACTGAATTTGAGTTTTCTCAGGTGGACCACTTAGGTCCACTGGGGAAGTTCCTGAGGTGAAAATCGAGCGCGCTTGGTAAAATGAAAAAAAGTTTCAGCATGTTGGGGGCTGAATACGAGACTGTTCCCGCTTGGGCGTCTTTCAGACTGATAGTAGTCGTGAGGGAGGAGACCTTCACCCAGGCCCTGGAAGCCCCGCGCTGAGCTCTGCTGGAGGAGGGCCCCTGACCACAAAAGGAGTCAACTAGGGGCTCCGGAAATGAGCTGCTTGGTTTACACCTGGTCGGTGGGATTGGCGAATGTTTGGTGGAGGAGGTAGCATTTGTACCAGACCCTGTAAAGGTAACATGCTTTCAACGGGTGGAAATTGAGAAGATAGACGATGCCAGTTACGGCCAAGAGACCATTTCCCAAGTTTGAAAGAGCACAGGCCTTACCGTAGAGATTGGTTTCCGCCATTACTACTGGCACCTTTTCTGCCATGTGTTGCCTTTCTTTTCGCGGGGAGAAGAGGGATGAGGATCGGATCTCTCAGACAGGAGCTAAATCCGATGGTAAAGATTAGAGAGCTCAAGGTTTGTAGCAATAGAAAAATTAGTAACCAGAGATTCTTAACCTGGGATTGTTGACCTGTGTGGACTGTGGACAGACTTCGGAAGTTTGTGTAGTTTTTGTTTTCGTTTTCCGCTTTAGTCTCTTGAAATTACCTGCAGAATGGTATGCACTCCAGGGAGGGATTTTTGGCCCCCTTCCTCATTCCCCCTTCCCCGATGGAAAGGAGCTACTAACCTAATAGTGAGAATTCAGTCTATTAATTGCCCCGCCTTCTTGGTGGGCCTTCCTTCATGGGTTCTCTTGTACCTCCTCCACACACGTGGTTTAGTTGAGCCAGAATCGGCTCTGTAGGTCTGGTCATTTTATTTTGCCTGTCTCCTGGGCTTTCCCACTTGGCCTCCTAGAGGTTAAGATTCCATTCTTTCAATGAGCAAGGAATGGGTAGCTGTTCCAGAACAGGAGCCCAAATCTCGACCTCTTTCTCAGCCTATAGAGTATCTTCCGTTGAGAATGCGGTCATAAACAGGGGGCCTACGGTGGTAGACAAAGTGACTTCCTGTTTTCATGGAGGTGTAGTCTAAGAGAAATAGTAAACAACTAAGTAAATACATAGATAATTATGTTACAAAGTGTGGTGCAGAAAAGGCCAGTACAGATCTTCTTTGACTCGTAATGGGGTTATGGCCCAATAAACCCGTCGTAAGTTGAAAATATAAGTCAGAATGCATTTAATACACTTAATCTCCCAAACATCATAGCTTAGCCTGGCCTCCTTTTAATGTGCTCAGAACGCCTACATTCACCCACAGTTGGGCAAAATCATCTCACACAAAGCCTGTTTTATAACGAAATATTGACTATATCATGTAATTGATTGAATACTGTACTGAAAGTACAAAACAGAATGGCCAGGGGGCAACTGGGTGGCTAAGCGTTGGTTAAGTGTTCGACTTCGGCTCAGGTCATGAGCTCATGGTTCACGAGTTCAAGCCCCACATCAGGCTCTGTGCGCACAGCTCAGAGCCTGGAACCTGCTTCCAATTCTTGTGTCTCCCTCTCTGCCCCTCCCCCGCTTGTTCTCTCTCTCTCTCTCTCTCTCTCTCTCTCAAAAATAAAACATTAAAAAACAAAAACAGAATAGATGTGTGGGAACAGGATGGTTTAAGTGTATGGTTGTTGACCTGGTGGTCACGTGGTCGACCGGGCGCCGCGGCGCCTGCCACTGCCCAGCCTCATGGGAAAGGACCCGCATAGCACTAACCTGAGAAAAGGTTCAAAATTTTAGGTACGGTGTCTACTGAATGCGTATCACTTTTGTACCATCATAAAGTCCAAAAAGTATAAATTGACCCATTGTAGGTTGGGGACCATCTATATATACTATGCTACAGAATACTTAAGGAATTTGGAGAACACCCTCTATGAGAAAACTGAAAGGAAGCCAGCCATGCAGGGTATTTTTTTTTTTTAATTTTTAAAATGTTTATTAGAGCGAGGGGGAGAGAGGGAGAAAACGCGAGTGGGGGAGGGGCAGAGAGAGGTGGGACAGAGAATCCAAAGCGAGCCCTGTACCCACAGCAGTGAGCTTTATGCGGGGCTTGCACCCACCCACCGTGAGATCGTGACCGGAGCTGAAGTCAGACGCTCAACCGGCCGAGCCACCCAGGCGCCCCTCCTTTCCCTCTTTAGGATTAGTTAATGCTCCTGCCCTTCTTCCCCACTCCGAGCTGGGAAAAGCATGTTCCTAAAGTCAGAGAATGCACTCGGGCAACAGCCACAGGCAGTCTTCCTCATGCGCGACAGTTGCTCTGAAAGCCACCTCGGGGGTCGGCCCAAAGGATGCGAGCCAGGCACAGACAGCGCCTACTGCAGTGTGGGAACCACAAGTTGCGAATCCCTGCCTGGACCGGGAAACCTGGAGGGAAAGTATGTTCACACTTCCTTTTCTTTCTCTGTTGCCTTTGAGCAGCTTAGCTGCATCGTGCCCTGCCTTTAGCACCTGCGGGGTGGAGGATAAAAGACTGATTTCAAGACTTTCGTGATGCCTTGGAGTGGTAATTGTAGTTGTAATAATTCAAGTTTTATAGGCTCCTCTAATGAAAGAAACATTTTGGAGTCTTGAAGTTAATGTGTGCCCTACATAAGTAACCTGAATATAAAGAAAAGCACAATTTTATATCTTTGGTTTTTTTTTTGTAAATAATTTATTGTCAAATTGGTCTATATCTTTGTTATAAACCGATTTTCTCAGACAGTTCCATGTCCACGCCAGGACCAACTGTAGATTGCTAGAATCCGCCCCCCACTTCATCTGCCCCTTATCACCCGTCACGTGTAGTATAACGTCATCTCTCGTTATGAGGGGACAATACCCATACCTTAACTTAGGTGCGCTTCCTCTCTTGTACCCGGAACAGTGCCCCACACGGGCACATATTCAGGTATCTTGTTGAATAAATAGACAGAGCAAGAGGGCACAGGAGACGCGCACAAGCTAGGAGTGTGTAGCCTCGTGAGAAGCCAGTATCTTGGCCAACCCAGGAAACGAATGTCCAAAGACACAGGCACTCAGAGCCTGTAAGGAATAAGTAGGCGCAAAGCTTACGGTAGGAAAAAAAATCAGTCTGTGCAGAGAGGAGAATCGGCATCCAGCGGGGTTCCAAGCCAGAGAGTAGCTTGAGGGTCACCTGGGCCGGCACCCAGCCAACCCGATGAGCTTAAGCTGAATTAAGCAAAAGATGGGAAATACTTGATTGAGGTAGAGCCGGTGCCTGGGTGCCTGCTCCGTTTCAAACACTAAAGGGTGTAATGTGTCTAAAAAGCTGCCTCGTTAGGATGTTTACTGTAGCATCACCGTAATAGGGAAAAACTGGAAACAATCTACACGTCCGTTGATAGAGGACCGGCGATTGCTCGTATGTATTATGTGGAACGTCTCAGGATGCGTAAGAAATGTGTGTGTGGGTGTGATTGATGCTAGCTGAAATTACAACCCCAAACGTTGGCTGGCTTGACCCAGAAGCTTCTCACTCGGAGTCCAAAGCAGATGTCCTTACTCCCTCTCCTTCAGGAGAGAGCCAGAGGTTTTCGTTTCTAATGTCTCGTGGCGCCGTCTTCCCGGGCACCCTCGGAGTCTACGCCTGGACCCTCTGCGTTCAGCCGGCGGGTCAGCTAAGAGGAAACCACAAAACGTAGTGACCCTGGAAACTGTCACTTCTTCCTTCTTGCGCTGTGTTGGTCCAGCCCGGTTGTCTGACCCCAGCCCGAGTCCAGGAGACTGGGACAGGGCTTCCTGTGTGCTCAGGAAGAAGAAATGGGGGTGGCGAGCAGCTGGCCAATCTCTGCTGCAACTCCTACTTTTGGCTGCCTCCAGGCCAGAGCCGCTGACTTGGTGAGGAAGAGGAGTGGGAGGAATACCCTCTTGTACACAGTAGGTTTTATAAATCCAAATATCGCCTGTTCAAGTAAATTTAAAAAGAGGAGACTGGAGAAATTATGGGTCATCCATCCCATGAAATATTACACAGCAGCTAAAAAGAATGAAGTGCGTCTGTACGTACTGGAATGATCTTCAGTGAAGGCAGACGAGCAAGTTGTAGACAAATTAGATTTCGACATCGACTTGGCTGGGGCTGCCCTAACAAATGGCCATAGACTGCTTGTTTCAACAACAAACATCTTTTTCTCACAGTTCTGGAGTCTGGGAAACCCAAGATCCCAGTGCCGGTGCACCTGATGTCCGGTGAGAGCCTGCTTCCTGGCTGGTAAGCGGCTGTCCTTTCCTTATATCCTCACGTGGCAGAGAGCAGGAGGCCCTGATCCCATTCATGAGAGCTCCACCTTGTGACCTAATTACCTTCCACAGGCAATCCTAATAGCACATTTGGGGGTAGGGTTTCAGTATATGGACTTGGAGGAGACAGAAACAAGCTGTATATACACGTAAGTGAATGTATACAATAAGATCTGGGAGGGGTCAGCGTTGCAAAACACATTAGTTCTATGCGTATCGTTAGAACTGTAAGAACAGGACATCCCAATAATCGATAGCTCTAACAAAATAAATTCTTGAAAGGAATTCATTAAGATTGGTTCCACAACAGTGTTTTGGGGGCCCATAAATACAAACCCCAGTGGGGCACCCGGGTGGCTCAGTCGGTTCAGTGTCTGACTTTGGCTCAGGTCATGATCTCGCGGTCTGTGAGTTCGAGTCCCGCGTCGGGCTCAGTGCTGACAGCTCAGAGCCTGGAGCCTGCTTCGGAGTCTGTGTCTCCCTCTCTCTGCCCGTACCCCACTTGCATTCTATCTCTCTCAAAAATAAGTAAACATTAAAAAAAAATAATATGTGTATATATATTTTTATATGTTTTATATATTATATATGTTTTTATATATTTATATATTTATATTTTATATATTTTATATATTTATATTATATATATTATATATTTATATATATATAAATCCCAGCTGCATTAGTAATCAAGAAAATGCATATAAAAACTAAAATGAGATACCATTTCACCCTCACCAGATGGGCAAAATTTAAGAGCCAGAGAGTACCGAGTGCTGGCCGAGATGAAGAGCGGCTGAAACCCTCAGACTTCGCTAGTTGGAATGTCACCTGACGTGACCTCCCTGGAAAGCAGGTGGGTATTACCTGGTAAAGTTAGAAGCTGCACTTCCCCGGCAGCCCGGCAGCGCCGCTCCTTGGGATATGTCCTGAAGAAACTCTTGGGCACATATTCCAAGTAGCGTACAGGAAGATACTTAATGCCACTAAGCTTTGTAATAACTGACTAAATAAAGGAAGTCACAAATGGAATGTAAAAATATCCTTCGAACGGACACTGTACAGCAGTGGAAATGTGCTTATCCCAGCTATGGAAAAAACTCTGACGAATCTCCAAAACGATAGAAACAAAGTAACAGAAGAATACATACCCTGTGATCGGCCTCGCAAAAAAGGTCAAAAGTAGGCATAATGGAATAAGCTTTTCTGTATCTGATACTTATGCAGAGCAAGGAAACAAACAAACAGGTCCGGTTTGGTGACTGGCTCCAGGGGAAGGGAGAGGGGCGCAACCAGGGTGGAGCAAGAAGACGACTTCCCGGATTCAGGCCACGGTGCTCAACTATTCCTGTATGTTTATGGGCTCTTTTAAAGTGTGAAGGTTTGGTTTCTCTTGTCTCAGGCAGCTCCGATGTTTAGGTACCCCCCCAATCTGCCCTTCTCTTCTTTCAAACTGAGGGGACTTCCAGCACTCCCTTCAGCCCGGCTTCCCCGTGCCTCCCGTCGCCGCTTTGCTCAGACCAGACGCCACTTTCCTTCCCCACCTGCCCAAGTCCCGCTGGCTCGCCAGCTTCAGCAGGTCCCCCCTCCCCACCCTCCCCTGCTTGGAATGCTTTGAGATTGTTCCAGGCCTGAGGGAAGCCATGTATGCTTTCCACCTCACCCGAACCATTTCTGGGCACTTGGCCTGTGCTGCTGTGGACCCCTAGTCCTCTCTTTCCGTGAGTGTTTTGTATTTTAGATGAGGTCGCAGGTCAGCCATGAGGAGTGGGGGATACCCTATCTCTAGAAAGGAAGCCAGAGGCTTCTGAGGAGGTTTGGGTTTGGTGTTTTTTGCTTTTTTGCCCGCCGTTAGCCCTGCCAGCATGATGACAACTTAGAAATGTACGAAGACCACATTTCCCTCCTTCTTGGGAGAACTTGCAATGGGGCATTTGCCATGTAATTCTCAACCTGGGGAGGGGAGGTCGGGTCAGAATCTCTGGGGGGGGTTGTAGTTTATAAAAACATTTGAAAATACAGGTATCTCTCACTAAACTCAGGAACCTAATACTCACATTTATCTTCTGATAACTTGGTATCCCTCAGTCTCTGAACTTGGACTGAATAGATTCAGACGCCTGGAATTCGACACCTAGTTTTCTAATATAAATTCAGATAAAAAGCCCAATAATATCTCCACAGCAACAATTAGATTTAAGTGCCAGGCAGCATGTGAGGGATAGCAGTACCTCATGGAGCCACCTGAGGTTTTTATGCCAGTTTCACAGCTGAGGAAACAAACTCAGAAGGTTTGAGGCGCTTGCCTCCAGAAATTCCTGGCAGTGCTTAGCACGGTCCCCGCCCTCTCGGAAGGGCTCAGCAGGCGGCAGCCTGTGGTTCTGAATTAGCTGGTGGGAACGGAGGAGGACGGCACCGCGTGGGGCGGAGGTGAGCAGTGCGTGCGGCGTGGCCGCCCCAGGTCCGCTTACTCAGGGAAAACAGGTTTGGCTACCGTGCGCGTGACGTCATACGTGCCGCCTGTTGCCTGTAGCGCCGCTGCCTCATTTCAAATTGCAAATCTGACGAAGGAAATGAAGGCTCTCTCTTTGATTCTCAGCGGGTTGTGAAGGCTTGTCTGCCGTTCGCATCCACGCTGAAACAGAGAATTCGGGTTTCAGGTCTTCCAAAATTAGAGAGGTCCCCGACTGGGCATTGCGTTGGAAGATTCAGGACACCAAGAAACAGGGACAAAAGTGCCCTCTCCGATGCTGTGCCCAGACACTTGTGACCGATCGTCCATATGCACAGCTGCGAGCAGTCTGCCTAAAGAGGAAGGGGTCTTCCGTCGTCTGAAGGGACCTGGGTCCCAGAACTGGTGTCACTTCCCCCAGCGAACGGCAGCAGACCATGCCGGAGGGAGGGCTCCCCGTGACCTTGGAGCAGAGTCTGAGCTCTAAGCATCCCATCTAGCAGACAGAAGGTGTTGTCCTACTATTGACAGACTCTTGTGGTTCAGTCTCCCGGGGGTAACTTGATCCATCTTAGGTAAGCGATAACCCGGTTAGCCTCTCCCCGCCAGTCCCCATGCCACGGACATGAAGTTAATGAAGCCCACCTTGGACCCCTTACATATAATTACATGAAAACATCCTTCGGCGTGCCCTGCCCGAGAATTTAATCTACCTAAATAGTTAAAAGACTTGGTAGCATTGTGGTAACTATCACAGAACGGTTGGTCTCTCATGAGGCTTCCTGCGCACCTGGTAAGCCTCGGGGAACAGCCTAAAGTAGGGAAACAAAGAGGAACTCCACACGTTGAGAGAACACCCGTCGTCTTCAGAAAGCAAAGCGCTATGGACTATGTTGCAGCTGGAAAAAACATTTCTCAGTAAGGAGCTGGGTAATTCCACCTGTTAATGTGCAGACAGTGTTCATGGTGTGTGACTAAAATTTTGGCCAGCAGGGAGACCTCGGAAGGAAGCAGATTTGGAGCGCCAAGATCCCCTTGGATGGCCCTGGGGAAGCAAGTGCATGTGCTCGGGCACACGCAGATGTGGCGTTCTTCTAGATTAGGTAATTCAGGCTGCGGGAAATGTACCGCCAGGGGCTGAGGGTGCCCA
This sequence comes from Paguma larvata, assembly GCA_030068075.1. NCBI lineage: Eukaryota > Metazoa > Chordata > Mammalia > Carnivora > Viverridae > Paguma > Paguma larvata. The sequence continues at coordinate 6,064,878 of CM057824.1, read as the reverse complement.
CAGATCGCCTGGGGTGAGGGAGCAGATCTTGGTGCCGTGACCCCTGGGTGTAGAATGGATAGAAAGGAATTCGCGAATATTTGAACAAGAGAAGTGGGCAGACCTGAGGTCAGTAGAGTAGAGCCAGCAACTAGGCCGTGCGCACAGAGCACCCCAGCGGAGCGTCTTAACTTTTTCATGGGTCAGGTCTGAGGGAGGGACTGTCAATGTCATCGTCTTCGCAGGGCCCTAGTTCACAGCCGTCCTGCAGCCCTCCTGTGAAAAGCCATGCCTGACTCACTCAGAGCGTGGTGTTCCTTCCATGCTGTAGAGATGAAAACTCACCCACCTGTAATAGCCAGACCGTGAGGGTCACTGCCCTGGAAAGAAGGAAGAGGAAATAAAGGTAACGTTTGTGTTTTCCTCCCCGCAGCCACGTGGACAGGAGAAGCAGACGTGGGAAAGGACGGAGGGCAGGCAGGCTCCAGGTTCTCATTTCCCCCTATCTGTCCTCCCCAGTCCATCCGGATCTTGGCCAGGGGAAGCTACAGAAGACAGATCCCGAGACTACAAAGAACCCAAGGCCATCAGAGGCTTGTGGACCACTTCCCAGGTATGGCGTGAGGGAGGCTGCAGGCTGCTCGAAGAAGCCTCGCATCTGGCTTTGCATCATGTCCCGAATACTGTAAGAACAATAACGTAGCAATTCCGAAGGGCAGAATCTGGGCCAGTGAATACCAGGATACCACACCCGGTCCCTCGCGGCCTATACTTGTTCTGCAGGAGATCAGAAGCCTCCCTGTGCCCCAGGAAGGCATGAGGAAGTGTCGTAGAGGCTTGCACGAGAGTTGGAATGAAAAGGCTGCAGAGGTAGGACTTCGTGGCAGAGGGCAAACGGTTGGGACCGTGGACTCCAGCTCTGAGTGCTGGCATCACACTCCAAAGGCCACAGTAGGCCCTGCTGCGTCTCAGCAGGTACTTCTGGGAATTCAGGAATCAGACCCAGTCTTCATGGCAGAACCAGAGGGCAATACAGGGACCTGCTCACGGGGATCCACACAACCGTTTCCTTCTACCAGAGTCATGTCTGTGCTTTTCCTTTCCCACACTCCCAGATGCCGTGTTGAAAAGATGAAGGGGAAGGGGAAAGGGAGGCAGCATTTACTTAAGAGAGACCAGGTTAGGGGCGCCTGGGCGGCTCAGTCGGTTAAGCGTCCGACTTTGGCTCAAGTCATGATCTCACAGGTCAGGGGTATGAGCCACGCGTCAGGTTCTCTGTTGACCGCTCAGAGCCTGGAGCCTGCTTCAAATTCTGTGTCTCCTCCTCTCTCTATCCCTCCCCCACTCGTGCTCTGTCTCTGTCTCTCTCTCTCAAAAATAAATAAATGTTAAAAACAATTTTTAAAAAGGAGCATCTGGGTGGCTCAGTTGGTTAAGTGCCAGACTTCAGGTCAGGTCATGATCTCATACTTTGTGGGTTCGAGCCCTGCATCGGGCTCTGTGCTGACAGCTCAGAGCCCAGAGCCTGATTCGGTTTCTGTGTCTCCCCCTCTCTCTCTGCCCCTCCCCTGCTCATGCTCTGTCTGTTTCTCTGTCAAAAATAAACATTAAAAAAAAAGAGAGTGACCAGGTTACCCCCAAAGACCCTGTTCGAACCCACCTAATCTCATCTATTATCTCCTGGCAAATCTAAATCTCCCCTTCCCACCCAGCAGGGCAGGGGTTTATGGGAAAGATTGTAGAAAACAAAGAAGTTCCATTGTCTTTGCGCCGCCAACTTACAGGGTGAATAAACATGCATCCCTGCTTTAACTTTTCTTGTGCTTTAAACTATAGGGCAGGCATTCATAGTGTCTTCTTACAGTCAGCCCTTCAGGCAAGCCAGATAGACTGTCGCGGCTAGCAGTGCGGCAGCGGAAGGGGGCCTTTGTGACAGGAGCAGTAGTGATCCAAGGCAGACTGTGGGCCAAGTGTCCAACAGCAAAGCAAAGTGGGCAGGACCCACGATAGAGCAAGGAGGAGCCCATCAGCAGACATCATGGGACTGTGGTGGGATGGACGCTGCAGGGGGCTTGCAGCAAACCCATTTTCTCAGGTAGGACCTCTTGGTCGCTAGTGACAGAAAACCAAAACTACATTAGGCTGTAACAGTAGCCTAATGTGTCTGCTATAACAAGAGTCAAAATAAAAATTTGTTTCTTTCCGACATAAAAGTCTTAAGCAGTCCTACGGTGATCGGTCAGTGCCATAGTGCTAAGGTCCCAGGCAGTTCCCGTCTTGTGTCTGCCGTCCTCAACGTGCAGCTCTTAGCTCCCATCGCCACGCCCACATTCCTGCAGCATGAAGTGGAGGGAAAGTAGAGGGCACACACCTTCCTGTTAAGGTCATGAACTAAGAGTTGCATAAATAGCTTCCTCTTCCTGATGCCCAAAACATAGTCACATGGCCACACCCAGGGTCTCAGTCAGCTGTGGCCACCAAAATGCTTGGTAACAAACAACCACAAAATATCAGCGGCAGCCCACAGTCAGCAGTTATTTCTTGTTCACGTGTCTACAGCGGAGCTGGTGTTTGGCTAGTCTATGTTGGATTCAGCTGGACCTGGCTCCAGGCCGCAGCTTGTGTTCCAGTCTGTTCCGTGTATTTCTCATGCCCTTGCCACCAGCAAGCTGCCCAGGACATGTGCTCCTCATGGCAATGGCTTTCGTGATAATGGCAGCCTACGTAGGCCTTGGTAAGTCATGTACTTGGTCAGAAGCTATGTGGAGAAGGTTGCCTGAGAGCAAGATTGGTGACCTGGCACAGGTCAGCACCCTTTCACTTGTCTACTTACCTCTCCAGAATCAGAATCGCAAGACGAAGGTGTAAGCCCAACGACTTCACAAGCACATTTAAAGCCTTCGCTCGATCCGTCTGCTAACAATTCAGTGGCCAACAAGAGCCACATAGCCAAGCTCAGCGTCCGTGGGGCAGAAAGTAGGCTCTCATGAAGAGAGGAGAGGAAGGAAGGAATACATGTCTTATACATGATCGTCTAATCTATGATCTTCAGCACGGTGGCCGTAGTAACCCTGGTTAAAACCCTGGTTTAATCTGGTTAAATCCTTTCCTAAAGAAAGGAAGGGAAGCTGGATTCGGAGGACAGCCTCTGCCACGGCGTGCATCGGTCAGGAGGCAGTTTCTTCTAGTGTCATGGAGCCCGGGTGTGCTCCTTGCTGGAAGCATCCTCCTCTTCGACCCTAGGACTTCTGAACCCACCGAGCCCAAGTTTGCAGGGATGAGTGGCACAAAAATTCCTTTGTACAAAGTTCATTTGATATAACAGTGAGGAGGGTCACCCCACTGCGCTCAACCGACTGAGCCTCCCAGGCAGCCCTCCTCGTGTCCTCCTCCCCTCCCCCCACCGCGCTGCATCCCAGGCCACCGCCATGATAATGTGCCTACGTGTGAGGACGCTGCGTGTCCTGGGTCGCCAGGGTCCCATTTCGCAACCACACGGAGGTCATCCATGCCTTCTCATATACGTGAGCAGCTCAGTTCTGGAATCCTGTTTTCTTCTCCAACAGTTCTGTACGTTACACGCTGCTCACCACAGTAAGCGGGGAGTCTGTCACTGCAGTCTTATTACAGTATTATCGGCTATATTCCCTATGCTGTACTTTTTGTCTCCATGACTTATTTATTTTATAACTGGAACTTTGTACCTCTTAATACCTTTCACCTATTTCACCCATCCTTCCCCCTGCCCCCCGCCCACCTCCCCTCTGGCAACCTCCAGTTTGTTCTCTGAATTTATGAGCCTATTTCTGTTCTCTTTGTTTGTTTATTGTTTGCTCGTTGGTATGTTTTGCTCTTTGGATTCCACATAGAAGTGAAATCTTATGGTGTTTGTCTTTCTCTGTCTGACTTCTCTCGCTTAGCATAGTACCCTGTAGGCCCATTCATGTTGTCACAAATGGCAAGATCGCATTCTTTTTTAAATCTGAGAAATCGCGCGTTGTATATATCCCACATCTTCTTTATCCACGGAATCCTGTTTTCCCCATGCAATCCTGTTTTCAAACCACTCCTAGTAGCAGTGGTTGTACTCGTCGGGTCCCAAAAGGAAGTAAATGGCACACTCAAGATGGAGTTGAGGAGAGTTTGATAAAGGAGCTCTCCGCAGAGTCATGGTCAGGGAGTAGGGAATGCGAAGGGAACGTGCCATAGTACAGGACTGGCAGCCTTGGGGAGCGAAACAGCCCTAGGCCGTGAAGGAGCAAGGAGACAGAGAACTGCGGGAACCAGAGAAGGCAAGTGAAGGAGAAAGCTAGCTACCTGAAAGTAGCTCGAGCCTCTGATAGAAAGGAAGTTAGCCCTCAGCAAGCTCTCAAGGAGGGAGGCAAGCCAATAAATACCCTGACTCCCACTTCTTCCTACTGTCTGATCTCCTGCTGGTGCGTCCCATTGGCCGACAGAAAACCCGTGGGCAAAGGGAGCCTGTTGACATCATCCTTGAAGGCCAACAGCCTGAGGCACAGAGCCTGGTAGAGAGCAGGGGGAGGAGAGGCGGAGGAGGAGGCAGATCTCTATCTAGCACACAGCCCGGACAAGTTAAAACAAACAGGGGATTTACTGGCTCCCTGCAAAGTCAAGCTGTAAGGCTTGAAGCAAGGGCTCACATGAGGTCGTCAGCGTCCGGTTTTTCCTCCATTCACAGGCTTCGTCTACAGGCAGGCTCTCCATCGTGTTCCAGAATGGCTCCAGAAGGCACAGCCGTTTTCATTCAAACGCAGTGGAGTCGGTCTATCAAAGATTCACCGGGTCTCGTTGACTCTCATCTGGGCCATGTGAAATGCCTGAACCGACCGTCGTGCTCGGCATCGAGGAGAGGTGCTGCTTGGCTCAGCTCCGTGTCTGGAGCTAGGACGGGGGGAGATCGTGGCGTGGAGCCTGCGTGACTGCGGAAATGACGTCGAGCAGCCAAAACGCTACAGCCCCCGTCTCGTCTCTAATGGTTGAAGCAGAACTTTTCCGTTTATTTTTGTATCTGCGGATCCCCCGGGGATGCTGTAGAAGTGCAGAATCCGATGAAGTAGGTCTGGGCCGGGGCAAGTTCATTCCACCTCGTTCTTTTCACTTTTTTAACGTGGTTACTAGAGAAAAAAATTATGTGTGGCTTATGTGTTTCTGTTGGATGGTGCTACTCTAGTAGGAGGCAATGAAGTGGATGAAGGCGGTGATCTTGAAACACATTCATTTGCACTTACGAATACTCAACCAGAGGAACCAAATACAGCAGAGACCACATGAGGCTTACCGCATGGGTCCTTGGACTTGGTCCGTCCTCAGGACCTCAGGGTTAGGGAGTTGCAGGTTGAATTCATGCGTGAGTGCTTAGGGTAGAGGACACTGGAACGAGCCTGGTGGGGTGTGGTCTGAGGAAAGAGGAAATTAAGGGGATCCCAGAGTTGCTCCTCCCAACCAGCAGTCACTTCATTTCTCATTTTTGTTCATGCAGTTGTCTGAAGCGGAAATTACCACCGTACCTATCAACTTCCCTGATCTATCCTGCACACAACCGCTAAACTGATCTCTACGCTCTCTTAGCCCTTTCCTGCCCAGGCATAGGCACCCAGCTGCAGTCTGCCCTCCAGGAGCTCCCTACTGCACCCAGAACGTCTTGTCCTACCAGTCCACAGGCCCCCAGATGCGTCTCTCACGATCCCCGTCTGTTATTCCCTTCCTGCTTGGATCTCCGTCTCCACCAGTTCCACCTTTCAAAGCCCACAGTCAAGGTTATCTGCCCCCAGGGAGGCCTGTTCAAGCCTGGCCCAAGAGGCTGCCGTCAGAACTCGGAGGACGTGCAGTCTCTGGCGCCAGCCAGGGTATCTGCTACGCAGAGCGGTGTTGTCTGACTCTTGAGTTCCTAGGCTTCTCCTGCATTTGTGCCTTGATTCTTTAGACTGTAAGGTCCTCGAGGACAGAGCCCTGTCTGGTTTATATTTGAATTGTGCTTTTGACCAGGGCCTCTATAATAAGTAGATCCTCAAAAAACAATCTGGCTCATTTTCCCGACATAAGACAAAATGCTAGTTGAAAATGCATGGACTCTGGGGGCACCTGGGTGGCTCAGTCAGTTAAGCGTCCGACTTCGGCTCAGGTCATGATCTCACAGTTCGTGGGTTCGAGCCCCGGGTCAGGCTCTGTGCGGACAGCTCAAAGCCTGGAGCCTGCTTCGGATTCTGTCTCCCTCTCTCTCTCTCTGCTCCTCCCCCACTCATGCTCTCTCAAAAATAAACATTAAAAAATTTTTTAAAAAAATGCATAGACTTTGATATGCAATTCATGCATAAATATGTATTTTCAGTGATCATTTTTATAATGAAGAATATTCTTTTTTAAAAACAAGATCGTAGATAAATGCAGGCGAGGATGTGGAGAAAAGGGACCCCTTGTGCGCTGTTGGTGGGAATACAAATTGGTACAGCCAGTACGGAAAGCAATTCTACTTCTGGGAATATATCCAAAGGAAATGAAAACAGTGCGTCAAAGAGATACCTGCAGCTTCATGTTCGTAGCATTGATTATAATGCCCAAGACACAGAAACAACATAGGTGCCCATTGGTGGGTGAGTGGATAAAGGAGTTGGGGTATCTATATACACAATGGAACATTCAGCCATTTAAAAAATAAATCCTGCCATTTGAGACAACACGGATGGTCCTAAGAGGGCATTATGCTAAGTGAAAATAAGTCAGGCAGAGAAGGACAAATATCACGGGATCTCACATGCGGAATCTAAACAAACAACAAACCAACTCCTAGAGATCGGATGTGCAGTAACCACAGGTGGGAGTGGGGGTGGGGTGGGATTGGATGAACGTGGTCAAAAGGGACAGACTTTCAGTTATAAAATAAGCGAGAACTGGGGATATAATGAAACTTGTTAAAAAGAGTGGATTTTAAGAGCTCTCATCACAAGGAAAAAAGTCTTTTTTTAAATCTATATGAAACGATGTATGTTAACTTTCTGTGGTAATTATTCGCATTGTATGTAAGTCAAGTCATTATGTCGTAAGCCTTAAACTTAGGTAGTGTTATAGGTCAGTTACATTTCAGTGAGACTGGGGGGAGAAAGCAAGGTGGAAAATTAACTTTAATCATCGCATAAACTTTTATTTTACTTCATTTTTGTGTGAATTTTTTTTCAGCGTTTTATTTATTTGAGAGAGAGAGTCCGCGTGCACATGCAGTCACGGGGAGCGGCAGAAAGAGGGGGAGGGGAGAATCCCAAGCAGACTCTGCACCGTCCGCACGGAGCCCAACTTGGGGCTCCATCTCACAAACTGTGAGATTATGATCTGAGCCAAAATCAAGAGTCAGATGCTTAACTGACCGAGCCACCCAGGTGCCCCAATTTTTATGTTAAATTTTTTACAAACTCTTTTATTTTGGGATACTTGCAGATTCACAGGAAGTCGTAAGAGTAGTACAGAGTGTTTTCGGACCTTCCATACAATTCCCCCCAATGGATACATCTTAGGTGATTGAGGTACAATATCAAACCAAGACTCGACATCGGTACGACGTGTGTCTATAGTTCTGTGCCACTTTATCACACGTATAGATGTGTGTAAACACCGCTGCAGTCAGGACACAGACCTCTTACCTCTAAGAGCTCCCTCGGCTGTCTCTCTGCAGACCCCTTCCACCAGCAGCCCTTGACACCCGACTAATCTCTTCCCTATTGGTTGTTTTGAGTAGACATTCATTTTGCCTAATTGATGATGTATGGAGAGTATTTCTTTGTATAGATATTTAGTAGGTACTCAGTATAATATTCTATGTGCATAATTTTTCTCCGTTCTACTTGTGTTCACATTACCAGTTTCGTTGAGGCGTCAAAACTTTCTTCCCTATAAGTCCCTTTACCTGCGCCTGTTTATAATCGTCTTAAATACTTCCTCTGCGTTAATTGAGGACCGTATCAGACAATGTGCGGGAGAGGGAGCACTAGACTGGGCCAGGCGGGCTTTGTCTTCTGAGAAAAGAGGAAATTGTAGGGACCACAGAGTCCCTCCTCCTGGCCAGCAGTCACTCCATTTCTCTCTTCATCGTGCAGTTGCTCGAAGCAGAAATTTTCACTATACTTATCAACTTCCCGAATTTATCCGCCACACAACCACTAAACCATCAGACGCCACCCCAGAGGGGAAGGAAAGCATTTTTATTGACTCGTTTTTGTATTTTAGTTCTTTCTTCTGATGTCCCAGAATTCTTTTTATAACCATCTATTTTCTCTTCCAAAAACTTCCCGTAGCTGTTTTTTAAGGGTGGGTCCGCTGTGGACAAATCCTCCTCATTTGTCTTTGTCTGAGAATGTCTTAATTTCTTCTTCCTTCCTGATTTTCAACTGGATGTAGGATTTCGCGTCGACAGTTCTTTTCTGTCAACACTTGAAAATACGGCGCCACTTTCTCCTGACCTTGAGGCTTCCAGTGCGAGAGCCGATGTCATTCAGATCGTTTTTCTCGTTATAGGGAAGGCGTCATTTCTCTCTGGCCGCTTTCAGGATTTTTGTCTTTGTCTTTAGTTTTCAGCAGTTTGACTATGAGGTATCTTGGCATGGATAGAAATCCATTGGGTGATCTTGTTTGGGATTCGATCAGCTTCTTGAATCTACAGGTTCAGTTCTTTGCCATATTTGGAAAATATTCAGCCATATTTATTTGAATACTTTTAAAGTGCCACCTTCTTGGGGCGCCTGGGTGGCTCAGTCGGTTAAGTATCCGACTTTGGCTCAGGTCATAATCTTGCAGTTCGTGAGTTTGAGCCCTGTATCAGGCTCTGTGCTGACAGCTCAGAGCCTGGAGCCTGCTTTGGGTTCTGTGTCTTCCTCTCTCTGCCTCTCCCCTGCTTGTGTGCATTCTTTCTCTCTGTCTTTCTCTCTCTCACTCTCTCTCCCTCCCCCGCCTCCCCCTCTCTCTCAAATAATAAATGAATAAATCTTATTATTAAAAATTAATAAAATCCTTGTCAGGTAATTTCAACACCTGTGTCTTGCTGGCGTTAGCATCAGTTGGACTGTCTTTTCTTGCTCAAGTTGAGATTTTCCTTGTTCTTGGTATGAGGAATGATCTTCAGTCCTGGACCTGACTGGCTTAGTCAGTAGAGCATGCAACTCTTGATCTCAGGGTTTGAGTTCAAGCGCCACACTGGGCATGGAACCTACTGTGTGTGTGTGTGTGTGTGTGTGTGTGTGTGTGTGTGTGTGTGTACATATAAAAGGTCTTCTCAGTGCTGTCAGATAGAAGTTGAAGTTCAGGCTTCCTACTCAGCCTCTGTGGACATCCTGGGAAGTGGGAATTGGTGAGGGGTACCTAGTTACTGCTGGGCCAGGGTGGCAATTCAGACTGCCCACGGAGCCTCTGCTAGTACCACCCTGGCTGGAGGGGAAGGAGGCCTCCGTACTGCTCCCCTGTGGCCTCTACAGACACGGGGGAGACGCACACTGCTGTCGGCCGTGGTGAAAATCCCGACTCTCCGCTGGCCTCTTCTGACACCGCCCTGCGTGGAAGTCTAGGGTCCCCATTTGACTTGGCAGGCAGTGTATAGGTAGTAGCTTATTTTTCCTACAGTTTTTGTGGCTGGAGTAGAGGTTACTATCTAAAAGTGGTTACTATCTAAAAGTTTTCTTTCTTGTTAAGCTGTCCCGTGCTAGTCCTTTGGCTAGAAAGAGCAAGCCCTTTTTTTCTTTCCCTCTTTCTTTCTTTCTTTCTTTTTTTTTTTTTGTCAGTACCAATTAGTTTCTGGGTTGCTGGCTTCTCCAATACTCAGTTTGAGATCTATAGTACAAACAGAAAACCCCGGGAATCACCGCCATGTCATTCTGTGGGTCCCAAGGTACCTCAGCCCGTCTGCCTTCTTTCCACCTTTCAAGGTCTCCTTATGTTTGTTTTATTAAGCCTGGGGTATTTGTGTTTAAACTGTATTTAACAGAGGGAATAGGGGGATGTGTGTTTACTCCGTAGCTTCCCAGAACCGGAAGTCCCCAGGGCCTTGTTGACCATTTGTTCTGCACGGTCTGGCATACAACAGCCAGTGGGGACAAAGTTCCCCGAATTGATGGTGCGTTCGCCCGCCCGCCTCCCAGCACAATGGCCCAACGGGCTCCGCTCTGTGATTCCGAGTTCACCTTCTAGTTTGAAATCATCCAGCCTGGTTTGAATAGGTGTTCTCCGGTTTTCCACCCCTTGCCACTTCCCAGCCCCATGACTCAGAATTCTCTGTCAACCAGAGGCCCCAAAGAGGCCGTTCTTGCATTGTTCAAGAAAGAAGTGTATTCGTGTCTTCCTGCCATGGCTGAAGAGCCATGGGCCCCCCTCGCTATGATAGGCTTTCAACATGGCCACCAAGGAGCCATAGCTCTTCTCCCTTTGTCCAGGGTCAGTGGGTCTGGTCCTTCTCACTCACATGCCGTCCCGTTCATGAAAGTCCCTTTTAGGGGTACCTGGGTGGCCAGTCGGTTGAGTGTCCAAGTTTAGATCAGGTCATGATCTCATGGTTCATGAGTTCGAGCCCCATGTCAGGCCCTGTGCTGACAGCTCAGCATGGAGTCTGCTTTGGGTTCTGAGTCTCCCTCTCTCTCTCTCTGCCCCTCCCTTGCTTGCTCTCTGTCTTTAAAAATAACCAACATTAAACAAAAATTTTAAGTCCCTTTTAAAATAATGTTAAAGAAAAATATTTGAGTTAAAATGTTCTAGGTATACTTTTTTTAAGCCTCGAATTGAGTAATTTTTAAAAAACCAGTTGTCAGAGATGAGAGTTTCAGATGTCTAAAAATAAATGCTCAAACTTCCTCTCTACTTCCCCAACTAGATGAGAAAAGATTATTTTTTGTTTCAGTCATTCCTAATTAATGATTTTAAAATACCTACCGTAGGGAGATGCAGCAGAGAGACATCCAAGTGGAGTAGCAATATCGTTTGTACTTTTAACACAATTTCTAATTATCAAAAATTTTAAACACAGAAGAATAAAGAGAAAAAAATGAACTAATTTAATAACTGTCGTGTGGTCACATTTGCTTCATATATACTTTGTTACTTTTTTTTAATTAAGTATTTAAAGGTATTTATGAGAGAGAGAGAGAGAGAGCGCATGCGCTCATGAGTGGGAGGAGGGGGCAGAGAGAGAGAGGAACAGAGGATCCAAAGAGGGCTCAGTGCTGAGAGCAGCGAGCTCAATGCAGGGCTTGAATTCATGAACCAAGAGATCATGACCTTGGCCAAAGTTGGACGCTCGACCAACTGAGCCACCCAAGCGCCCTTACTTAAGTATTTAAAAACAAATCCCAGACATCATTTATTTCATACCAGTATACTTGAGATTTGGCCTCTAACAATTTGGACATTTTCTTATGTAACCGTAATGTTATCATCACATCTTAAAAGAATAGTGATCATTTTTGGCCTCATCTAACACCCAAATTTCCCCAATTGTCCCAAGAAATGTCTCTTTTCTTTTTTTAGTGGGAAAACACACATGATCTACAATGTACCATCTTAACCATTTTTATTTTTTAAATGTTTATTTATTTTGAGAGAGAGAGAGCAGAGGAGGGGCAGAGAGCGAGGGAGAGAATCCCAAGCGGGAGCCTCGCTGTCAGCACAGAGCCCGACATGGGGCTCAGTCCCACGAATCGTGACATCATGACCTGAGCCGATATCTGGGGTCGTACGCTTAAACGATGGGGCCATCCACTCCACCGCTTTATACAGTTCGGTGGTGTTGAGTACGTTCGCGTTGTCGTACCGTCAAGCTCCAGAACATTTTTCCTTGTGCAAAACTGAGACGCCGTGCTCATTAAACAGCCACTCTCCGTCCTCTCCTCCCCTCGCGCCCTGGGAACCACCGTTCTGTTTTCTCTCTCTCTAAATTTGGCCATTTTCGATACCTCGTGTAAATGGAATCACACGGGATTCGTCCTTTTGCAGCTGGCCGATTTCACTTCGCATCACGTCGTCCAGGCTCGTCCCTGTTGCAGCACGTGTTAGAATCTCCTTCCTTTTGAAGGACGAATAGTTTTCCATTTTATGTGCATGCTACGTTCTGCTCATCCATTCGTCTGTCAAGGGATGTTTGGGTTGCTTACACGCTTTGGCGTTGAGGGTAACACTGCTGTGAGTATGGGGTCTCTTCAAGACCCTGCTTTCAGTTATTTCGGGTCTGTACTCAGAAGTGGAGTTGCTGGAGCATATGGTATTTTGGTGTTTAAGTTTTTGAGAAATTGCCCTACCGCTTTCCACGGCAACTGCGCCGTGTCACGTTCCCACCAGCGGTGCCCCGGGTTCCAAGTCTTCCACGTCGTTGCTAACGCTCCGTATTTTCTGGCATCGTTTTATTGATAGTGGCACCCGAATGGGTGTCATATGGTACCTTGTTGTGGTTTCGATTTGTATTTCCCTAGTGATTAGTGATGTTAACATCTTTTCATGTATTTGTGAGTCATTCGTATATTTCCTTCGGAGAAATGTCTGTCCAAGTCCCTTGCCCGTTTTTTAATTGTGTTGTATTTCTTTTTTGTTGAGTTATAGGAGTCCTGGGTCTTAACCTCTATCAGTTTACGACCCAAGAATGTCTTTTAATCAGCTTAACGATAACCCACAACTCTCGGACCAACTCCAAGAATGTATTTTTACAGATGACTGGTTTGAACCAGGATCCAGCATAGTCACCCAATATTATATATATTTTATCGTCTAATCTGGCAGAAGCCCCTCTCCCTGTTGTATTCCCCCGTCATTGCTCGTGGCAGAATTCAGGTTTGTAGTCACGTAGACTTAGAGTTTTGTGTTTTGACTTTGCTGCTGCCCTCCAAAATTTTCTGCTTTTGCCTTTCATAAAATTTCAGCTGCGAATTTTCCCTATTGAAAAATGAGGAGTGGGGCGCCTGGGCGGCTCAGTCGGGTAAGTGTCTTTGACTCAGGTCATAATCTCACGGTTTGTGAGTTCAAGCCTCGCATCGGGCTCTCTGCTGACCGTGCAGAGCCCGCTTCAGATCTTCTGTCTCCCTATCTCTCTCTGTCCCTACCCCACTCTCTCTCAAAAATAAACATTAAAAAAAAAAAAACAGAGAGAGAGAGACAGAGCGCAAGTGAGGGAGGGGCAGAGAGAGACACACACACACAATCGGAAGCAGGCTCCAGGCTCTGCGCTGTCAGCACAGGGCCCGACGCGGGGCTCGAACCCATGAACCTCGAGATCATGACTTGAGCCAAAGTCAGACCCTTAACCGACTGAGCCACCCAGGTGTCCCTAAAAAAAAATTCTTTTAAAGAAAAATGAGGATTTCTCTCTCAAAGTTTCCTGGAGGACTAAGCCCAAAACGAGAAGAGGAAACTTCCTCGGTGTCTGGGAACCCGCCTGTGAGGAAGTGGGCATTGGTGGAGGGAATGCGGGAGAGGTGTGAGGATCAGATGGGAGGGAAGTGAGCCCGGTCAGGTCCCCAGCCCGGCCTGAGAGGATGCAGGCTCTTCCCATGACGTGACTGGTGTTACCCAGAGACCCCTGCAACCTCAGGACCAGGAGCCCATCCAAAGACTGTTCCCCCAGGCATGGGTGGCACGGGGCAGATCCTAGGGGCTCTTCCAGGACCACACTGTGGCTCTTCTCCCGAGGGGACACTGGACAGGAAGGTGTCAGGGCCGCCCTGAGCACCTGGGGCCTTTCTAGGAGTCCCTGGAGGCACAGGGGCGAGGCTGGGGAGCCGCCGGTATCCAGGAGGCTCAGGAGCCTGGGCATGTCGACAGGGAGGCCACTGAGAGAAAGCTGTGGTCGCCGATAATGTCTGGGCACCCTAAAAGATCACTAGAGTCATCTCTTGGATTAGAATTATCAGTGATTTTTAAAAATAATATATTTTCCATGGGCGGCTGGGTGGCTCAGTCGGTTAAGTGTGCGACTCCAGCTCAGGTCATGATCTCATAGATCGTGGGTTCAAGCCCGCATCGGGCTCAGAGCCTGGAGCCTGTTTCTGATTCTGTGTCCCCCTCTCTCTCTGCCTCTCCCCTGCTTGTGCTCTGTCTCTCTCTCTCTAAAATAAATAAACATTAAAAAAAATAATATATTTTCCAAACTTGAGTGAACAGTAAAAAAGTGACAGTTTATTAAAAATAGATCAGAAACAGGGCATCTGTCCAGCTCTGTTGGAAGAGCCTGCAACTCTCGATCACGGTCAGGGTTGTTGCGTTCAAGCCCCACATTGGGTATAGAAGTTGCTTAAAAATAAAATCTTTAAGAAAATAATAATAAAAGTAAAAATAGATCAAAAGCTTCAGGATTAACACAAATATGCTTAAGGACCATTATTGATAACGGAGTTCTCCAGAGATCTGTGGGCTGGATGGAAGTTCTCCAGCCCCTCCTTGGAGCCTAGAAGAGCCAGGCCGGGACCCAAAAGCGTGGCACGATCCAGGGAGGACCAAGCTTGGTGGAGGCGAGCAGTCTCCCTGGCGCCTGGAACTGAGGCCACTATTCTTGGTTCTGCCTGAAGCCCTGGTGAGGCCTAGGCCGTGCGAGCAGGGGCCCAGCCTTCGGGAAGCCGCTGCCAAACAGACCCGCTGGAACCTACCCAGTGGGCCCGTTTCTCTTACCCGGGAGAGCTTTATCCCCGGTACACTGCTTCCAACCTCCCAGACACAAATGAAACCTGCTATTCCAAAAGTAGAGAACCCTTTATTACAAACCCCGGAGACAGAAGAGAAATCACAAACGTAGGCATATCTACCTCAGCTCTCTCTGAAGTTCTCACAATGCATACAAAACGGGTATGAAAGATACATTTTTGAAATTGTTTAAAAAATATTCCCCAGTGTCAAAGTGGGGATAAGTGCACGAGTAGCTAGGTGCTTCATCAAGATCATGCAGGGAGGGGCCTCCGGTCCCCCCCAAGACCCCGAGGAAAGGTACCTTGCCCCAGCCTGGCTGGGTATGGAGCAGAAAAGACACATTTTCTATTAGGTTTAGGGTCCCGGGGTCTGGCCTGGGACAGAGACCTGAGACCATGACATTTTCTCCCCCGAGGAGAGCCTGAAGGTAACTAGCAGACAAACGCCCTGCGGAGGGAAGAACAGCTATGGCTGCAGCTTACTCGCTCTGCGAGTTCACGCGGCTCGCCCTCCCGTTCTGTGCTGCACTGAAGGCACAAACGTTGGCATATTCTTTCCAGAGTTTGGTTTCAGTGAAGAGGGGAAAAAGAGGAAAGGAATACATGTGGGTCCCTCCTTTGTCCGGGGTCAGGCTCCATCGACAGTGACTCAAACATAGCCACTACCAGTCCTCCCCACCCTCCTTAGTTCTCAGGCGGAGAACCCGAGCCCTAAGGCGTGGGGACAGGTCAGGGCTGGCTCCGCGGGTCCTCTTCTTAGTCCCAGCTGGCTGTGGATTCCATTGTCCCGGCTGACAACCCAGCGGGCAGACATGCTGCTGGTTCCGTGCGGGACGTGAGACGCCATCTCCAGATACGTGGAGCACAGGTTACCCCTGCGGCA
Organism: Paguma larvata; assembly: GCA_030068075.1. Lineage (NCBI taxonomy): Eukaryota > Metazoa > Chordata > Mammalia > Carnivora > Viverridae > Paguma > Paguma larvata. The sequence goes on along the minus strand of CM057824.1, from coordinate 6,049,365 downwards.
AGAGGAAGCAGGGGCAGAAGCACGCACACAGGCAGACAGGCAGATGCACACACACGCCCAGGGGCCCGGGGCCAGCTTCAGGGCAGGGACAGGGCCTTGGCGAGGCGAGTCCAGAACCAGGACTTGGTGCAAGGGTTGGTGTAGTCGCAGACCGTGATGAACCGCAGGATGCTGGGGAACTCTTTCTTCATTGCCTTGTACTTGATGGGGATGAGTCGCTTCTGATGGGCACCTGCAAGCCAAGAGGTTCAGAGCTGGCACCAGGCCCTCCCTCCACACTTAGTGGGATTCGTCCCCAGCCCAGGGGTTAACAACAGCCCTCCCCCCAACCAAGGACCCGAGGCACCCGTTCACCCACACAGAGGGTGCTCGTGTGCACACACCCTGAGGTGTGCAGAAACCTACACGAGTTCCTTGGTGCCGCGTCCATGGCCCTTGGTGGGGGCCTGATGGCATCCTGAGGCCCCGCCTACCCACTCCTCTGTGGCGGCAAAGGCAGTGCTGAGCTTACCGGGAGAGAGGCTGAGCGCAAACTTGGTCTGGAAGTCACATTCCTTGCTTTGCAGGTAATCATCAGAGACAACCACCACCATCCGGCGGCACCTGGGGGAGAGTGGGCAGGCTGCAGGCACTGTGCCAACCTGGTTCACCAGGGGATCGCCTCGGGAGGAGTCCGCTGTGGCCAGACTAGACGGGGTCCAACTGGGAGAATCCCGGCATCTGGCCCCCTTGGGCGGGGCTTCATGTACCCACCCACCGGGACCCCTGGCCACCTAGCCAACCTCTTCTCGATGAGCTCACTGGCGATGGACCAAACGCAGGTGCCAGGGAGGACATCGCGATCAGAGACACACAACTTCAGCCGGTAGTCTGTGTGTTCCAGCTGCCGGATCATCTCCTGAACAAACTGGATGTCGCTGGGGCAGTAGCAGATGAAGGCGTCAAAACGCTCAGGCATTTGGCCTGGGAGCGGAGCACAAGGGCGACATTAAAGCTCGATGGGGGAGGAGCCCACCAGGAACCCCCAGCCTGGGTGACTCTGGTCCCAAACCCTATACCGATCCCAAAATGACACTAAGAGAAAGTGCCCTTCCTAGGAGACGAAAGGTGAGTGTCTCTCCCCCCGCCCTCCCACCCGGCGCCAAGTCCTGGGTTGACCCTAAGATAGATACACCGTTTCATGACACTCTTACACCAGCGCAGAGGTAGGATTATTATTCCCATTTCCTGGGTAAGGAACGTGAGAAATCAGAGGCATTAAGTGAGTTGCCCAAGGGGGCCACAGCCCATCTGCTTTCAAAAGCTACGATCTTAACACAACATCCTGTGGGCCACCTGTTGCGCCTGGCCCAGCGGAGCAAAACTGGATCCTTACCCAAGGGGTCATCGAGCGTGGTGATGCCCGCCAGCTCTGATGTCCGTGGGTCACTGCTGTCTACAGCGGCCACCTGTAAGGGCTTCTCAGACTCCTCCTGCTGCTGTTTCAGAATATACTTTTGGCAATCTTCCTCTGTGGGGCAGAGACAGGGTGTGGCAGCCTCCCCGGGTCTGTCCCACGCCTCTATCCACGGTTAGGTTCCAGCCCCGGTCCTGCTTCCTTAGCTTTCCCAGCGCACTGGTGCCTTCCACGTCCAACGGCTCTGAAGAGCTGAGCTCCCATCTGGCTCTGACCATCCCAGAGGGATGGTGTTCTCATCTGGGAGGCCGTCACGGTCAGGCTTGTATCCTTCTGTCCCTTCGTCCTGACCCTCCTTCCTAGGACTCCTGAACCCCAGGTCTGCTTCTAGGAGCCACAGCTGATGTGAGCAAGGCACTGGACATGCGAGAACTGCCCGGGAGACCGCCCTCATATATAAACGAGGCCCCAACCAGGCAAGACGCATCCATCTATATTGCGTGTCAGCCAGGGGCAGGAAGGGATGCATTTCCCTGGGACCTGAGGTTTCCATGACTGTCAGCTTTCAGTCTCTCGCCTGCCCTGTTGCTCTACCTGAAGTAGTCCTGACTCCCCCACAGAGGACCCCGATTCTGACTCCTGACCCTACATGAAAACATTTGCCTAAGAGGTTTCCCTCTGTTGTCTCTTGTCTGTTGCCTTCACCTCCTTTCTCCAGTTCCTGTCATCCCAGTATTGAAAAAGGGAACTAGTCTTACGCGGTGGTACCCCCTCTGCAAGCTGCCTCCAGCCCCCCTCCCCTGTCCCCAGGCAGAAAAAGGGGGCCTCTCCAGGGGAGAATGGATGCTGGGCCTGGTGAAGGTCAGCTCCCGCATCCCCCCCAGGGTAGGAGGCCGGGAAGCGCGTGTCCTCACCGATGCTGGGCCCCAGCTCCACCAGCACGTCATCGCGGCCCAGCTTGGCGAGCAGCTCCAGCAGGCGGCCCACCGAGGCTCCCGGGCGTCCCTGCCAGTCGTCCAGGAGCTTGCCCATGGGGTCGGCATGCGCCTCCAGCTGCCGGATCTCCAAGTACTCGAAGCCCATCTCCTCGGCCAGCGCTGTCCAGTCGGCCGCCACCTGCGTCCGCACGTTCAGGAACAGCGACAGGCGGCGTCGCACTCGCACGTTGAGAGCAGCTAGAGGCAGGGAGGACGCGGAGGGGATGGGGGACGCCGACCCCGCGCCGGAGCCTCCGGCGGCCATGGCGGGCTGCCCCGGAGCCTCAGCGCTGTGGAGTCGCGCAGCCGGTCCGCGCTTCCTCCTTCCTTTACCGCCACCCCCGCCCCCGGCCCCGCCCCGCTGCTTTCTGTTTCCGAGAAGCGCCGCCCTGCCCTTCAATCTGGAGCCCTAGCACTTGTGTGGAGGTGGGCGTGCCCCACTTCTGCTCTCGGGGTCTCGGGCGACAAGGGGAAATGGGACCCGGGGACCTGCCTTTTGAGGTGTGGAGGCCCGCAGACCTGTCCAGGGTCTAGGGCGGTGGTGGGAGGGCGAGGCGCCTGGAGATGGTGGGCGGGGGACACGGCTTTCCTTTGGGGGTTGTGAGAAATACGGCCTTGCTCTTTGGGATCTGGTGGAATCACATCCTTTCCGCGGGGGATCTGAGCGGTTCATATGTTACTGCCCTCGAGGATGGCGGGGAGGGGGCAAAGGAGGAGCCCTTCCCTCTAACCCTGTCCCTTGGTCTCCTGGGAACGCACAATCCGGGCCTTGGGAGTGGGGTGGGGGGAATCTCCGGCTGTACACCCAGAGGGGAGGTGGGAAAGGATATGCCACCTTCTGGAGTCCGAGGCATGCCATGGCCCTGCCTTTGAAAGGTGGGAAACCGTCCGGGGTTGAGGGTAACAAGGCACCCTGGCCTTTGGTGTTTGGGAGAAACCCAGTACCACTCTCTGGGATCTAGAGAAACACATTACCAATGGAAGTCAAGGGAGCACCAGCCTTGCTCTCTAGGGTTGTGGGGGAAGGGAAGTTGGAAAACACAGTCGTGACCTAAGGGGCTCTGGTCTTTCATTCATTCAATAGGTATTTATTGATCACCTACTAAGTGTCAAGCATGTTGCAGGCACCCCGGGTATAGGGTCCCTCCCTGCCTTAGTGGAGACCTCAGCTTAGTGCAGGAGGTGGGCATTAATTAAATAACCCCAAACTACTGTAAACTTGTAAGAAATTATGGTACTCTCTCTAGGAGCTTGTCACATCTCGGCAACTTTATACAATCTGTTCTCCTGCCGCACCAGAGTCCCCAGTTCCTTCAGTGTTCTAGAAAGACTTCCCAGGAGAGCCCACGCACGTCGGGATCAGGGCTCTGGGGCGTCTCGAATGAAGTCCCCCAGCTTTGGTCCTGGGTTTCAAGAGACAGCCGACAAGACTAGGAAGGGAGAATTAAGGGTCCCCGCCTCCTCCTTCCCAAACGGAAAGCTGTGTGCTGGGCCTTTGGTGGTCCAGTGTTCGGTTTGGTGGCAGGCAGTGGGCAGGGTTATAGGGGAAGCGAGCCCTGGCAGTGGCGGAGTTTGTTTCAAGATACCGAAAGAGCCCTTGGAGTCTCGCCTTCCGTTTGGCAGCAGGAGGTGCTGCAAGTAGAAAGGTTTCCAGCCTGCAATTCTGGGCGGGGCTTCGGAAGGGCCCACCTCCTAGTTGGCAGCCTTAGGCTACCGCAGGCGGGACTTTGAGTAGAAAGACCCTATCGGCGTAAACCAAGGGTTCTGCTTTAGCTGGTTTGGCTAGAAGCGGGGGGGGGGGGGGGGGGGGGCGGGACCTCAGGCAGACCGCCCTCTGGTTGGCTGAGGCGAGCGATAGGCGGGACCTTGGGGGGGCGGAGCTGTGGGTAGTGTTAAGGGGTCGGAGCAGAGTGCGGTTCAGCGCCTGCGCCGGCGACGGTCTGTTAGCTTCTGCGCTGTTCCCGGCAGGGTGGAGGTCAACCCCGCCGAGTCGCGCGATGCGGAGGTTGCAGGTAGTGCTCGGCCACCTGACCGGCAGGCCCGGTTCGGGTCAGGAGCCGGCACTGCAGGCCGCGCCGTGCTGGGGCGGCGCTCAGCAGGTGTCGGCCGACGACGTGGTGGTAGTGCACGGGCGGCGCACTGCCATTGGCCGAGGGGGCCGCGGCGGCTTCAAGGTGAGGCCCGGGGGTCCGGGCGCCGGGTAGAAGACTGCGGGCCGGAGCGGTCTGGGGTTTGGCCCGGGGGTGGCTCTGCGCCCGAGCTGTGACCGCTGTGTCTCTCGGGTGGGATGCGGGAGTGGGAGTCCCGGGAACCCCGTGCATCGCCGGCTGGGGACCACGGTGGCCGCGCTTCCCGCTGCAGGACACCACCCCCGACGAGCTTCTCTCGGCCGTCATGACCGCGGTTCTCCGAGACGTCAAGCTGAGCCCCGCCCAGCTGGGGGATATCTGCGTGGGTGAGCACACTGCCAATGTCCTGGGTCCCGTCCTCCTCGCCCTCCCATCCGGCCAAAGCCCTCCTCACCCTCCAGGAACCTTCCTGGCCCTTTCACTGAGAACTGAGAACTGAGAACAATGCGGGGGAGGGGGAGCGCTCCTTGCGGTAGGATTTAATTGTCCCTTGTTCCTTTAGAGCTCCCGCCTCAGGCACTTTCTGTCCCACCTGACCCCAAGCAAGTTCTGACTGTTGAGTGTGCTGGAAGGCGGCGAGCGCAGTGACGTTCTAATACCCAAGCACTTGGCACAGGGAGGCACACCGTAGGAGACAGAAGGCCAGGGTTCTCTACCCATCCTGTTTGTGCCACCACAGAACAGAGGGACCATCAAAAACCATGTAGTTCAGCCCCTCACAGGTGGAGAAACGAAATCAAATTTTCAGCAGAGATTGCACCGGAATCCCGGGACTCTTGACTTTCCGACCCTTTCCTTCCACCCCTACTCCTCTAGCCTGGAAACAACAGAACAGGGCCAGACTCCCATCAAGTAGGTGCCACCCCTAGGTGGGGAATCCCTGTTCCACCTCCGAAATGCCAGCAGGGCTTGGCCGAGGACACTCAGGAGGCGGGCATTTTCAGAACTTCATTTTCCTAACTGACAAGACCCGTTCCTTTGGCCGCAAGCTTTGCATCACAAACTTTTTTTCCCATGTTTCCTTTAGAGGCAGGGACCCAGGCCACTGTGCATGGATTTGGAAAAGCAGGGCGCCTAGGCAAGGGACCTTGCGACTCTGGGGGATTGGGTTTAACTGTATGATCAGGGCAAGCTGCTGTGTGACTGGCTCCTTGTAATTCTAGGGCCTCAAGGAAACCTGCCGAGGGCTTGCGTTGCTAAAGAAAGATCTGGAATGTCCCCTTTCTAGTATTCACAGCTATACCTTCGTGTCTAGAATACTATCCGGCACTGAATAAAGGTTTGTTGTCCACAGGAAATGTGCTTCAGCCGGGGGCCGGAGCCATCATGGCCCGAATCGCTCAATTTCTAAGGTAAACTTTTCTAGTTCCAGCTGTGGGTTATTTTGACTCTTGAGTGGGCTCAGGCCCCAGGGAACTCAGCTTACGCGTGGAAGAGGGTCAGGTTGGGCACCAGGCCTGGACGCATTCTGAGTCCTTGGCACCCTGTACTTGTGGACATGACCTTTCCCCTACTTTGGCCCTGTCTTTTTTTTTTTTTTTTTTAAGTAATGTCTATGTTCAGTGTGGGGCTCAAACATACTACCCCGATACTGCGAGTTGCATGCTCTACCTACTGAGGGGCCCCTCCCTTACTTTGAGTGAAGGGCGCATTACTGGCTCTGAGCCAGGACAAACAGGGCCTTTGGGAATAGAGACCATGTTCTCTCTGCCCTGGCGATCCAGACAAAGTTAGCATGTTGTTTTTGCCTTTTTATTTTTTATTTATTTATTTATTTTTTAAATTTTTAACGTTTATTTATTTTTGAGAGACATAGAGACAGAGAATGAGCAGGGGAAGGGAACAGAGAGAGGGAGACACAGAATCCGAAGCAGGATCCAGGCTCTGAGCCGTCAGCACAGAGCCCGACGTGGGGCTCGAACTCACAGACCATGAGACCATGACCTGAGCCAAAGTCGGCTGCTTAACCAACTGAGCCACCCAGGTGCCCCTGTTTTGCCTTTTTATTTTTTTTTTTATTTAAAAAAAAAATTTTTTTTTAACGTTTATTCATTATTGAGAGACAGAAACAGAGCATGAGTGGGGGAGGGGCAGAGAGAGGGGGAGTCACAGAATCTGAAGCAGCTCCAGGCTCTGAGCTGTCAGCACAGAGCCCGACGCGGGGCTCGAACCCACAAACTGTAGGATCATGACCTGAGCTAAAGTCGGATGCTCAACCGACTAAGCCACCCAGGCGCCCCTGTTTTGCCTTTTTAAAGTGTGGACTCTGTCCTCTTTTGCCAGGTAGCTAACCAGGAACACGCTGGAGAGTGACTTTGACCTTTTTAAAGCTAGTTGAGCAGGCTGGGACCTCCCAAGGCACAGCACGGCAGCAGAGACTTGGGGACATGGCAGACCCTGGGGAGAGGGGTCTGCCAGGAGGGGCCGTGCTTAAACTCGCCCTTCACCACTTGCCGTCCTAAGACGAGAGAGGAGTGCTTAATTATTTTAATGTGCGAATCTAAGAACGACTTCACTTCGGGGCATCCGGGTGGCTCCGTTGGTTAAGTGTCCAACTCTTGATTTCAGCTCAGGTCATGATCTTTCAGGTCATGAGTTCAAGCCCTAAATTGGGCTCTGCGCTGATGGTGTGGAGCCTCCTTAGGATTCTCTCTCGTCTTCTTTCTCTGCTCCTCCCCTGCTTGCCCTCCTCCCCTCTCGAAATAAAATAAACATTAAAAAACAAAAACAAAAACAATAGAACCACTTAACTTTGCACTCCCAGCTACCTGGAGAAGAAATAATAGGAACGTTAGCCGGCGAAGGAGCAGGAGAACGGACAAACCTCTCGGGACTAGGAGAGGTTCAGACTGCCTAGCGTGAGGTTCAAGGACTCCCCCTATCTGACTCCAGACTTCTCTTCCAGCCTCATCTCCCATCTGTTCCTTTGCCTTGACTTGTCCTCCTTTAGCCAGCCTGTCTGTCCACCGTCTCCCTGGGCTGGTCATTCTGTCCCCTTGGGGTGCCGTCCCCAGCTCCTCTCTGCGCTAGGCAAATGCCGCCCACACAGAGTTCTGCCATTTTGGCCTGGCTTCCCTACGCTCCCAGGCTTAAAGTGGGGGCCCCTTCCCCTCCAGTAGCTACTCCATGCTCCCTTGGGACGTGCTTTACCATCTTGGTGTGTTATTTCCGTCCCTGCCGGTTGACCCATTTTCCGTGTGTTGGTCAGCCGTCCTCTAGGGCATGGGAGCAGCCCTCACGTGGTGCTTCGTATGGAGTAGGTATTTGGTGAACACTTGGGGGTTTGGGGGAAGAGGCGGTAACTAGGTAGTAAGGAGTTAGGAGACCTGGGAAGGCCCACGCAGGCCGCATGGGCTCGGAGGCGACCTGTCTGAGTCAGCAGAGCCTGGCCTGGCCTGGCTCAGGGGTTACCAATGTTGGCTGCACACCAGCGTCACTGAGCACTCTCACCCCCCGAGGTCAGAGTCCGTGGGTCTGAGGAGGGCCCGAGGATTTCCACAGGGCTCTGTACCCTTGGCCAGGGCAGGATACGTCAGGAGGGGCAGCCCCACCGGCTTCCAGGACTGGGACCCGTGCAGGAGCCTAGGGGAACACACCCAAACAGGCGATGTAAGGATGCTTGGTCCCCGTCAAGGATTCTTTGTCCAGCTGGGAACAGGCCTTCCAGAGAGAATCAGAACATAAAGGGTTAGAACTAGTGAGGCTGATGGTTGCTGACTTCATACTTGAAACTTTTTTCTTTTCTTTTCTTCCTTTTTTTTTTTTTTTTTTTTTTGCTTTGGTTTTTTGTCCCAGCAATAGACCCCCTCCTCTCTTGTTGTTTTGGAGGAAACAGATGTATAATTTTCCTTTTCTAATTTTCAAAGGGAGAGAAAGAAGGAGCCCTATGGCCCCACCGGCTTTCCTTGACTTTCGGCTGTTTTTGACCTTGGTTGAGGAGAATCACGGGGAAAGGTCATGTCCTTATGGGGTCCTGGGAGCAAGCGCCTGCAGAGGTGGGGTCTGCCCAGTATGGATCTGGCCTGCAGTGGGGACAGGGCTGCTGCTTTGTCCCCCTGGTTTTTGCACCCCCTGATGGGGCAGTCCTCTCGACTGCTTTCCACGAGAGGGGGCTGACCGTGGTCTCACTTTCCGTTTCAGTGACATCCCAGAAACTGTGCCTTTGTCCACTGTCAATAGACAGTGTTCGTCTGGGCTCCAGGCAGTGGCCAACATTGCTGGTGAGTTGTGGCAGGGTGGGTGCCCGCTGCTATAGCCCGGCCTCGGTCCTGTCTCCATGGGTTTGGGTCAGCAAGGTCACGGTCGGCTGGGCAAGCAGTAAGGATTTCCGAGAGCACACTCTGTGACCACACAGTGAAGGAGAAGCCTTTGCCGCCGCACCCAGCCTTTTCTGGATGCGTGGGTCTTCCATCTCTGAGGCTGGGGCCGAGTCCCGCTCAGAGACCAGGTGGGGAAGAGGCTCCTCCGTTCCTGGAACAGACGGACTCTGGTAAAGGATGTTTATGAAATGCTTTCGTTGCAGGTGGCATCAGAAATGGGTCTTATGACATTGGCATGGCTTGTGGGTAAGAATTTCTTTCTGCCAGAGCTTACTGACCAACTTCTAACAGTAAAACTAATTTGCATCTGTTGAGTCCTCAGAGGCCGGGATTACGGGGTTCTCCTCTAGCCCTTTCAGGCAGCTGGCTGGGAGTAGGTTCCCACAAATTCAGCTGAGAAGTAGCCCCAAGCTCTGGATGCTCAGGAATCAGGCCTGCCTCTCGGCACTAGTGGGGAAAGGGAATTGGCTTGGAAAAACCTTGCTTTCTTAGAAATCTATCCGGCTGGAAAATGCAAGTATTTTGAGAAAATCTAGAACTCGGGTTTCCTTCTGTGGCTCCTTTCTCGTTTATGATGCTATTGAGAGAAACACTGCAGTTTTGGGTTCCCTAAAGCCAGGGACGATTGCCTGCTATATAACTAGTCTGTGCATTTCATTAGGCCGTCAGTCCCCAGGTGTCCTTCTTTGGTACCAGGGTGGAAACTTGCAGCTGCCTCCGGGGCTCTGAGGGCACGGTCAGGCTGGACAGGTGATTTGGTCACGGTCAGCTGTGGCTCTGGCTCCAGCCATGGCACCTGGAGCCACAGGAGGCACACTAGGCAGTGCCTCCGGGAGGGGAAGGGCCCTGGGGCCCAGGCTGGGGCGGGCGTCAGGTGTTGGGAGGGCAGGCGAAGCCAGGACTGTGGCAGGCTCTGGGAGGCGAGCAGCCCCGGGGGTTTCGACATACTCTCTGCCTTTCCTTTCCTCTTTGTAGCATTTCTTGATTGGAGCAATGTTTGGCCTCCTTGGGGCCGTGCTGCCTGGCAGTAGGTTGTGCTGTCCTCTCCACTTGTAAATAAGGCTAGAGACCACACTGGGGGGGGTGAGGGGGTGGAGGGGGGGCTTTGGCCAGGCCAAACGTTCCCCTATCTTCCTGGGGGAGGGAGAGGCGTGGGTAACTTGTGAAACCTGGAGCCTTCGTGAGTTTTTTAGAGGGTGTCTGAGTCCCCCAGCAGGTTAAAGACTGTGTTTCTAGAGCATCGAGGGTCTGGGCCAGGACTCTCCCCCACAGGCTGACTATGAACAGTAGCCCCTGGCATCCTGGTTGGGAGTGGGCTCTGGGGCCAGACACCTCCATTTTTAAATGGGGATCCCTGCTGAGTGACTGTGGACAAGTTACCTCTCTGGGCCTCGAGGGTCCTCACCTCTAAAATGGGGATAACTACTGCAGTCCTGTTGAAGTTAATAAAACGAAATGGAGGAATAAGAGCAGCTGACACCCTGGGACAGAGGTCATGGGACCGATACTGTCAAAGTGCTCTAAGATCTGAAAAGATTTTAAAATAGCACAGGGCGCATGAAAAGCAAAGTTATGTGTTATCCTTTGAGGCGCCATGTTCCTGCATCTCAAGGTTGGGCGTTCTGACCGCTCTGAGATCTTGCCTTCCTCTGAGCAATTACCACCTCCGGGTCTATGCTGGTCAGATGCTCTTTGATCTATGGCTTTTCAAATATTTGTCTCTTCTGCCCTCTGAACCTCTGGTGCCTGAGGGCAGGGCCTGGGCTTCTGGGACGGGTTCCCCCTACCATGGCCAGCACTAGGCGGTTTTCCTTGGGAACTGCTGATTGGCTGGCTACGGGATAGCCCTGCCTGGGAGTGGGAACTGTGCCAGTGCTCTGTCCTGGGGTGGCGGTGGGAGTGACCCAGCAGCCCCGCACCCCCAGCCCTGCCTTGCCGGCCAGTGTCCTGCCCAGGGTTCCCCTACACCCCCCTGGAGTTCCCAGGGCTCCCTGGCTATCTCCCAGCACGTGCGAGGTGCACAGCTCACCCTGGGTGAGGCCTGAGAGTGACCACCTCCTCTGCCACCTCCTCAGGGTCGAGTCCATGTCACTGGCTGACAGAGGGAACCCTGGAAATATTACTTCGCGCCTGGTGGATAAGAAGAAGGCCAGAGATTGCCTGATTCCTATGGGGTGAGTGTCCCATGGCTCCCTTAGGAGCAGCAGGGGCACAGGGACTTGGATCATCCTGCGGCCTCCTGCCTCTGGGCGGGGGCATGGGGATGGGCCTCGCCCCTGACTTCGCTTTCCGGAGGCCTCCAGGTCCTCTGTGCTTCTGGGTTTCCGGTCCTTCCCACCCGAGGGGCCAGTCGTACAAGGAACAATGGCAGCTGTATGCCAAAGCCTTGGAGGCTGAGAGACTTGAGGTGGGAGGCTTGGAGTTGGAACTCGTGAGGGAGCTTGGTCCCTGGCAGATACAAGATTACAAACCCCAGACGCCCAGGGAGAATGGCAGGAGGAGGGAGGGGGCTTCTCTGAGGCAGGGGTTCTTAGCCGCTGGGGTCAAGTAACCATTCGAAAGCTCCCCCTGTTCCCTCACCTGCCCCTCTGCTGGGCTGGTCTCTGGTGTACAGGCTTCTCGGGGTCCCACCAGCACTGCTGCCTCCCTGTCTGTGCCCCCGCACCCCACCCTGAGTGCTGTTCTGGACTGGCCCTCCTGCTCTCCGCTGCCTGTGGCTGCAGGGACACAGACCTGCGAACACGGCCCTGCAGCCTGGCCTGGGCCCCCAGCCGCGGGGCACCACCTCACGGCGTCTTGGTTCCATTTTAGGATAACTTCAGAGAATGTAGCCGAGCGGTTTGGCATTTCGCGGGAGCAGCAGGATGCCTTCGCCCTGGCTTCCCAGCAAAAGTGAGTGCCATTTGGGATGGGGCGTTTAAGGGGCTGCAGAGTGAAGTTTTGAGGCCGAATCAAGTGGCCTCAGGTGAGGCTGTCCTTAGGCTACAGCTGGGCAGTGAGTGGTTTCCCAGCCCGGCGCCCGCCAGGAAAGAGAGGTGGGCAGGGACCAGGGCCACCGTGTGTTGGTAGCACTTCCACGTCCAATTACTGTCTGCTCAGCCTGAGTCTCTCCTCCCTGGCTGGGCCTCGGTCTCCCCGTCCGGTCACCAGGAGTGGAACGAGGGCCGGGACTCTTCTCCGATTGTGGCTCGGCGATGAGACATGGCAGCCCCGGGCTCCTCTGGATAGCCTGGGTTGTGGGGCCTGCACTTGGCGCCCCTGGCAGGGCGACTTCTGGGGCAGCCTCAGAAGAACCCCAGGGGCTCAGCCTCAGGACAGGGCAGGCTGAGGTGCGCAAGCCCCAGACGCCCAGAGAGAATGGCAGGAGAAGGGAGGGGGCTTCTCTGAGGCAGGGGTTCTTAGCCGCTTGGGGTCTAGTAACCATTTGAAAACTGGTGGAAAAGTGTGGAATGTTCCCCAGGGGAAACCCCCAGGCACTGACATTTTGCATATGATTGCAAGGATCTCCCTAAAACGCCTTGTGCTTTTGTACTGTTCAAATGCTAAGAGTCACTAAGTAGCGTGGCATGGGTCATTTTCAGTAGGTGGCAACTGGGAAGCAGATGAAATTGAGCCGCCAGGACGGGCAGACGAGGTGGCAGAGCCCAGCCCAGATCTTCCTGGGCTCTGTCCTCAGTTTGGCAGAGAAACGGCAGGCCCAGTCCCACTGGGTGCAGGGCTCAAAGGGGAGCCACCACAGCTAAACCTCCCCTTCCCCATCAAGGGTGGGATGGGCTAGGATCTGAAGATATGAGGCTGGCAGCGAAGAAGGCCCCCCAAGGCCTCGGGCCTCCCACTCCCAAGCTGGGGAGGGCCCACGGCAGTCCCTTAGACTACCCCCTCAGGTGAGCACGGCCTCGCATTTAGCAGCCTGAGCTGTGCGCCTGTGGGCAGGGTCGGTGGAGGCAGTGGGAGGGACCCCTGGAAGGAAGGGAACCCCGAGGGAACCTGAGCCTGGCTGTCCGTGGTGCTGGCAGGGCCGCCAGAGCCCAGAGCAAAGGCTGTTTCCGAGCCGAGATCGTGCCTGTGACCACCACGGTCCATGATGACAAGGGCGCCGAGAGGAGCGTCACCGTGGACCAGGATGAAGGTGTCCGCCCCAACACCACCATGGAGGGCCTGGCCAAACTGAAGCCTGCCTTCAAGAAGGGCGGCTCTACCACGGCTGGTGAGACCGGGCTGGGAGAGGGACAGGAGGGGCAGCGGCCTTGCAGGGTGGTCTCTGGGCGCCCGGAGGAGGTGTGCGAGTGGAGCCCTTCCGCCCTGCCCTGAGGCGTCCTAACCTCTGCGACTCGCCTCTAGGAAACTCCAGTCAGGTGAGCGATGGGGCAGCTGCCCTCCTGCTGGCCCGGAGGTCCAAGGCTGAAGAGTTGGGCCTTCCCGTCCTTGGGGTCCTGAGGTCCTATGCAGTGGTTGGGGTCCCACCTGACATCATGGGCATCGGACCTGCCTATGCCATCCCTGTAGCTTTGCAAAAAGCAGGTAAGGCGGTTCCTTCACACTCTGGATCTGACCCCCTGCCTCTCATGCTGCTGTTGGCGGGGGATGGGGGGGGGGGTGGAGGTCATGTGATTGCTGCAGAGTGAAGGTGGGGCAGGCTAGCCTACCTACCCAAGCCCCTTCCTGACCTCACAGCTGGGACCCACCTGCCCATGTGGGGCAGACCCACCAAGTAGCCTTCAGGTCATGGATGGGATGGGGCCCTGGGGAGACCAGAGACCAACCAAGGGGACACCACTGGGTCAGTTCAGGTCTTCCCTCTTGCCCAGGGCTGACGGTGAATGACGTGGACATCTTTGAGATCAATGAGGCCTTTGCAAGCCAGGTGAGCTTTCCTTACGGCTGCCCGGGCCCTGGGCAGCCGAGTGGGAGCTGGTGGGCGCATGGTGCAGGGGAGGAGGAGGGAGCTCCAGCTGATGCTCTGCCTCCCTCCAGGCTGTCTACTGTGTGGAGAAGCTGGGGCTCCCCGCCGAGAAGGTGAACCCTCTGGGGGGTGCAGTGGCCTTGGGCCACCCCCTGGGCTGCACTGGAGCGCGACAGGTCATCACGCTCCTCAATGAACTGAAGCGCCGTGGGAGGAGGTAAGGCTGGCCGCCCCTGGGGGGGTCACGCGGGATGCCCAAGGTGGGGTAGCTCAGGCCGTGCCCCCGGTGTTCCCTGAGGGCCTGCAGCAGGTGTCTGCCACCCTGCACGCGGGCCTAGGCGGGCAGTCTGGTAACCCGGGAGAGCTGGGTGGTGGCGAGGCCTCTGCCCTTGGTGCCTACACCCGGCCACCACAATCCCTCTTGCATCCACAGGGCGTATGGGTTGGTGTCCATGTGCATCGGGACGGGGATGGGAGCCGCTGCCGTCTTCGAATACCCTGGAAACTGAGTGAGGCCCCAGGCACTACCTAGCTCGCCTCTGGGGGTGGCCGCAGCCCTGGGCAAATCACGACACGGGGACTAACGGGAGCACCGGTGACGTGGTACAGGAGTGGCTGAGGTATGCTCAGCCTCAGGGCTGCTCTCTGCCAGGTTACCCAGGCCACCCTGTGGGTCCTGGGGGTGAGCTCTGCATCAGACAGTAAATACGTGTTCTCAGCTTGGTGGTTGTGGTTCTTCCCAAGGGCCGGTTCTGGCCACTGGTGGTCTTGCCTTTGGCGCAGCCGAGTACTCCTTCTCCCTACCCTTTACGTTAGTGCCGAGGTCCCAGCGTGCACCCCTGCCCAGCAAATCTGTCCCTCAGCTCTGGGTCATGTTTTATTTCCAAAGCTGGGGGCTGAGGGCAGAGCCTCAGAGCTGGTGGGGTGACATATATCTCTCGTCGTAAGAGCCTTGGCCCCGGAGCCGCACGGTGCAGGTCTTCTCCCCAAGCACGCCTTCCACCACCAGCGTGGACTCGTACAGTGCGCTGCTCCTGCGGGGAGTGAGGGTGCTGAGGTTAGGAAGGGGGCCCTGGCCAGGGGCTCGGGCCTGTGGGCAGGGCTGGTACCTGGCAGTGAAGAACACTTGGAGGGCGATGGTATTTGGGGGTGCATTGGCCCGTCGCGCTTCCAGCAGCCCACTGCTCGGAGATACCCTGAAGGCCACGAGGTCCTTGTCTGGCTCCTGCTGGCCTGCACCGAGGGAAGCCCGGGCAGCTCTGGACGCCGCCCCGGGGAAGCCCCCCATCGGTGCCGCGGGGCAGCCCTGGGAGCACTTGGGATTTGGGACTCCGCCCTCCGTGCAGGAACTCCCAGGTGGGGCCAGCCTGCGGGGGAAGTGGGGGGCAGGTACAGCCTACCCGTCAGCACAGTCCAGTAGCTCCGACAGCCACTCAGGTTCATGAGGTAGACCTCCCGGACCCGTTCCTGGTTCACAAAGCAGGTCCCGAAGTCCACCCAGCTGGTGGAGAGCTGCAGCTCGGGCACGGCCACGGTGGCCTTCAGGGGCACCACCTAGGGAGACAGAGCCTGTAACGTGGGGGCCCCGGTCCGCTCCTGCTGGGCTCCGAGCCAGGGGTGCGAGCAGCGAAGCTTCTGAGGAGCACACAGGCGGCACCACAGCAGTGGAGGTAAAGGGCCCGGAAGGCGCCATCTGCTCTCCCTGCCACCCCACTCCCCCTGGTCAGGCCACCCTCCCCGTCTTCCTCCATCCCACAGGGGCCCCCAAGGCCCAGCCCTCTGCCCCTCCTGGGCTCTGCACCATCTCCCCTCCTCCTGGCAGTCCCCCCACGTCACCCTCAGGCGCTGCCACGCACACCTCAGCCTTCCCCACCCCTGGGCTCCAGCTGGAGGGCCTGCCTGACTAGACGGATTCTTCCTTCTGCCTTCCTAGAGTCCGCCCCTTAGACGACTCCTTTTTGTTCCTCCCCTGCCACGGCTCCTCTTATTTCCGAGGGCCGCCTGGGGGTCTGCCCTCCTCGGACCCACCGGAGCAGGCCCGGACTCACCTGCGTGGTCTGGTTGGTGTACTCCAGCAGCAGGTCCTGAGTAAACACCATCTCTTTCTCTCCGCCGGCCCACTGCCGAATGTCCACTCCGGGCAGCATCTGGTCAGCCGGGAGCTTCTGATAGGAAAGCAGCTCCAGCGACAGCGAGAAGGACACGTCCACCTGAGCAGACGTGAACGAGGCTGTCACGCCGCTGAAGGCAGGTGGCAGCCTCCCCACCTGGAGACCCGTCCTCCTCCCTCCCACGGCCCCCACTGCGCGGTAGGCCCCTGCTCAGCCCCTGACCACATACAGCCTGCAGGGCCGGCCCAGAGTGGGCCTCCCTCCACCCAGCGCCCCTGTCTGATGCATTCGGTCCATAGAGGCTGCACCCTGCTCTGTGCCCAGCACCTGTTAGTACTGGAAGCCGAGGACCTAGAGGGGATACGACAGGCAAACCTCCCTTTACCCCTGGGCACGAGCAGGGCTGTGGGCAGGCCTGTCGGCCCGGTACTGTCTGTGTCCTCGTCCCAAGGACAGAGAGGAGCCTCTAATGGGATGTCAGAATCAGCTTTGCCTCCCTCAGAGGTCACTCTGGCTGCCATGGGGAGGTGGGCTGGGGGGAACATGAGTCAAGGCCAAGGTGTATCTTAGCCCAACAGGATGGGGGGGTGGATGCGCGGTTCCCCCAGGTCTTTGGGACTAGCTCCACACAGTCAACTGAGGCACTTATTAAAAACGTACATTCCTGGGCCTCCTTCTCTCTGGAGGTGGGGCCTTATATTTCCAACAAGCTTTCCAAAGGCCACGCCTGTATTGCCAGGCGTGGAAATCATTGTCCTAGACCAAGGTGTGGGTGTGGGACGGAGAGTGAGGGCGGGGTGGTGGGCAGGGCCACTGGCTCAGATAAAATGCTCCCACCGAGCGGAGGCACAGGCTTGGGCAGGACCGGGTGGGGAGGGAGACGGAGAACTGGGTTTGGGCCCAGATTTGGTCAGGATCCGATGCGCTCGGGCTCCCTGAGGCATTTCTTTTATCGTTTATTTCAAGAGAAAGGGAGGGAGAATCCCAAGCGGGCTCCATCTCATGACCCTGAGATCATGACCTGAGCCCAAATCAAGAGTCGGACGCTTAACCAACTGAACCGCCCAGGCACCCCTCCCTGAGGCATTTTAAAGGGACCTTTAACTACTTGGTGACAGCCTCTGGGTTTCTGGGGGCTCCGGTAGAACCGGGCCTCTGGCTGTGCTTTGGGGCTGCCCCTCAGTTTACCTCTGCAGAAGGAAGTAAACGCTAAGTGAGCCAAGGATGCCCTTCTGCGGACCTGTTTCCCCGCACCCTCCGAGATGAGGTCCTCGGGGTAGTCTGTCCCCTAGCACCATGTACGGCACGCACGCACACCTGTGTCAAAGTGCACCTTGTGGAGAGAACGCGGCGGTCACCGAAGCCCTGAAAGTGGAGGACCCAAGAGCATGCCGTGTCTGCGTGCAGGGGTGAGGTGGACGGGCCCGTGACGTGTGCACGTGCATGTGGGAGGGGAAGGTGACTGCCGGCCCAGCCGCCCACTGACCAGCATGTTCTCCTTCGGGGGGAGCACCAGCTGCTTGCCGGCCGTGGCCGGCTCCTCCTCATACTCCTGTCCACGGCCAAGGGCTCTGTGGCTGCGGCTGGCCCCACCTTGAGAAACAGAGAAGGGCCTGGAGACCAGGAGCCGGAAGGACTGTGGGATTTCCGTGGCATTGGTCAGCTTCAGATGGTGGGTGGTCACCAGCTCACTCAGCACCTGGGTGGCCACAGAGGTGGGGGACACAGGGAATGCATCTCTTCCCCCCCTTCTGCAGCCCGTGGCTCTGGGGTGGAGGCATTTCAGGGGGTAGAGGCCTCAGAGTAGAGGAGGGCTTACAGGGACATCTGAGGTCCGGGTAGATGGGCAGGGCTGGGGGGACCACACACTCACCCCAGAACAAGGCTGCATGGGGATGAGGTCGCTGGCCTGGTGCCGGAACTCCACACCGCCGCCGTAGTCCAGGTCCACGCTTAGCCTGCCAGCAACGGGCATGGCTGGGCCCCAGGGGCCCCCGGGCTGTCCCCACTCTGCCCATCTGGCCCTGGCCAGCCTTTGCCCGGGTTCGCTTGCTGGCTCCTTCCTCCCCTTCCCCATCTCCTTGCTCCCGGAGTGAAAGTGCTTCCCCAGAAGAGGGTAGCGGGAGGCCCGGCCAACTCACTGAGCGGGCCTCACGTAGCCGCGCAGGTCCAGTCTCAGGGGTCCCACGGCAAAGTCCTGCAGGCGCCGCCGCCTCCCGGGAAGCTCTCTTTCCACCTACCAAGCCCAAGACTGCCTGATCACTGGCGGTCCCTGAGCTGGGAAGACCGCGTGCTACCCGGGATTGGCAGTGGCTGCGGCCCCGCCCGGGCCAGGAGGGCTCACCTCGTCGTCCAAGCTCATGAAGCCCAGGGCGTAGCCAACACACTCCACTTTGTGCGGGATGTTGGGGCTGAGGACCGCAGGTGCGAAGGAGATGGAGACGGTGCTGCTGCCCCTCGCGGGGACCACCTGGCACAGACAGAGGCCTCAGCCCTGCCCCGAGCCCGCCCGCCAGCCAGAGGGGAGTCTGCAACCCGCCCCGCCTCACCATCTGCTTGGGGCTGACGCGGTACAGGGGCTCGCAGGGCACCCCGTCATGCTCCTGCAGAACGACGGAGATGATCTTCTGCGAGGCCTTGTCGCTGACACCGGAGCAGCCCTCGGCCTGTCATCGGGGAGTCGCTGGGGCTCACACAGGCTCAAGGCCCCCTGGCCCCGACTCAGCAGCCAGCCCGCCCTGCCCCTCCACCTCTACCCCTGCTCACCGACCGGGCAGCTTCATGGCTGGAGTCACGCTCATTGCAGGGGCTTGGGGACCGGAAGGAGCTGCTGCTTTCAGGGGTCTCTGGGCACAAGAGGTCGTTCCCGGCCTGGTCCCGCAGCGGGAAAGGTGGCCCATAGAACACCAGCAGCTCCGCCAGCCGGTCCTCCCTGTCTTCTGGAGTGTAGGTCTCCCAGTCCAGGCGGATAGCTGGGGCAGGGGGTGAGGGCTGAGGTAGCGGCGGATGAATCTTCCCTGGACTCCCCTCCTTCCCCCTGCAACCCCTGATGCTACCTATTCTCCTGTACTGGGGGGGGGGGGGCCTCACCTCCTTCCTAATGCCACTTCCTAAGAAAAGGCCCCAGGCTCTCCGGTGGCTCTGTCAGCCCTACCCCCTCGCAGGAGCAGGCCTTCATGTCCAAACGCACCACCCCAGACATTTGGGGCTCTCCCCGCAGCTTCCCCGGGCCCTCCGGCCCCTCTCCCCGCCTTCTCCGCTCCATCCATCACCTCCTGCGGCACTCCCTTCCCTCCCCGGCCAGGCCAGTCTGGGTGCCGCCATCTTGCCAGGCTTCTCAGCGCCCTTTTCCCCCATCCTTCTACCCACCTGGCAAAGCCTAACCCTGGAGAACTGCACTGACCCTCTGGTCCCCACCGTCACGCCTTCCCTGCTCCCTGGCACCTGCGCTGCCTCCCGCGCAGCAGGCTGCTGGCCCTGGCTCACCTCCCAAAGCCCCCAAATCCAGACAGCCCTGACGTCCCGTCCCA